>PNEQ01000363.1:0-33559 GCA_003012365.1 Medauroidea extradentata
CCTTTGCCGCGGTCTACATCAACACACTGATGTTAAGTCCCGGTTTCACCACTTAAAGTTATACACATGTCTCTTTTACTTAAACACTACACTCATTCGGGAAGCCGGGTTTCCTCCCCTCATCTCCGTAACTAGTGCTCACGAAGCCTCCCGGGATCCTATTAGGCCTATGCTGACGCCGGTGACATATATAAATTTCATTTTCTTCTTTACGTTAAGTTAAACCTCACGTTACATTACGTTTATGCCAAAGGAAGCTACAATCTCAAACACAACAAATTTGGAAAATTGAAATGGGGCGGGTAGGCCAAGTACCTTACACTGTGTGACATAATAGTGCTCTAAGGCAGAACGTTGCTCTCCGATGAGTGCCGCCACATTTTTAACAAATTAAAAAAAAAAATTATAAAATTTTTTTTCGTTTTTTGACGGTCCCCGAGAATATATTCATAAAATTGCTGCCTTCATCACATTCATGGCCATAGATACACTCGTGCAGATTCTATATTCATTCCTCAATGTATTTTGCATGTAATAATGAAATATGTTTATTATGGGATAATGTAATGCGGCTGGAATGAAGCCTACATTATCGGACCATCCTAGTTAAGGCACCAGAAGAGTAATGGGTTGGCGGCTGCTGCCTACACTCCAAATCCTGGTCACAGCACTAATTGTGACGGGGCGGGATTTACGTAATAATTATTAATCAGGCATGATCACTCCACCTTCTTCCACAAATAATAGCATAAATCTGGCCGGTATGTTTATACCACTTTACTGAAGGTTATAATTCAATCATACCAAATTCTGTATGTCTAAAACAATTACATTTCGGTCAAGCCCGAGAGAAAAGTACACAGTATTCACACCAAGCTGAATTTAAATTTAGGTTAGTGCGCTCTCGGGCAGAGAACCAGTCCAAATGAGGAAATTTTAAGTCCGCATCCTGCCAGAAAACAAACACAACTAATTTTTCATCACGCCCAAAAACAGTAACGCCGGCCGAACAAAATATAATAACGATACAGAATTATTCAAAAAACAATAGTCTTCCTGACTAGTACCTCGGAGCATGTGCCCCCTAGCAGCATGTTCGGAACCCCATCTTGTCACCCTCACATGTTTTTCAAACACGTCTATCTCAACCGTAATGACTAACGAGACACGTCTGTTCTACGTCTGCCGACACTACAAGTGTAAAGTCATGGCGAACCTCGCCAAGCTAAACTGGCTCTCTCTCCCTGCAGCGCCCCTGGCGGCCACTCAACTCACCAAGCAAGACAAAACTATAATATAGACTATAATGGTTTATAATGAACAAATACAATCATTTTACCTTTAAACAACCTATGAAATGAAAATACTGCTTCGAAGAACATAATTACATTTAAATTTACAACATAATCTTTAATAAATTTAAATTGCATGTCTTTTCATTGACCTATGCCCGCCTGCGCAAACGTATCACTGTCTCTCTTGCACACTCGAGTGGCCGTGCACGTGTGCTCTCGTAAAAAGTAAGAGTAGTAGATAAACTGTAAAAAATCTCAATTTAGCCATTCCAGGAACTGGATAGGCATACCTGTGTCGTTACACAAAACTAGCCAACAATACACCCAGCCTGAAGTTAAAGTACAATAATAGTTGAGAAAATTAGAAACTGCTGCTAAAGATGACGTTAAACTAAAATTAAAATACAAAGCAGCTTCAGCCTAAACAAACAAAATGAAATATAAAATAGAACAATTTCAATACTGATACAGATAAAATGCCAAGCAATACCTTACCAAACTCCTGTCAACAATATCTGAAAATAATTAAATAGATATTAGCAAATTCAATAAATCATACGTACGGAAGTAAATAAAAAAAAACTGGAAATAATTAAGGCCTAAGTGGTGGGTGGACCGCCTCCCAGGTTGTAGGTAGTATGTAATAATGAAATATGTTTATTATGGGATAAGAATTTTCCCTGCAAACAATTTAGTTGTGTGCTACATGAAATCGCAAATTTAATTTCCCAATGTAAGAATCCAAAAATATGATATTACTCTAAATTTTTGAAAAATAATAAAAATTAATTATTTAAGTTGCAACTGTCAGTTGTGATTTTGATTTAATTATTTAATTCAACATGCAGGATTAGAGTACGCAAAATATATTGTTAATAGTGTGTAAACTACTGATCAGTTTCTCCTGAGGTAAGAATTTTTTACACAAATATTTTGTTTGTGTAGTGCATGCAGTTAGTACATTTAATTTGTCGAATGTGAGAAGCAATAAGTTTAGTATTACTGTTAATTTCTTGCCGTGAAAATGGACTAACGAGTTGTAAATTTCAGTTCTAATTTTTCTAATAATTATAGTCATACTTAATAAACTTGCAAAAATAGAGCACACAAAATATGTTGTTAGTGTGTTTACAACATAATTAGGGTTTTCTGAGGCATGAATTTTTCATTCGAATATTACTAGACGAAGAAGTATTTTGGACATACATAATTGCAGCAAATGGTTTGTCACACAAAACCGGATGATACACGCAGACAAACAAAAGGATGGTTTTGGATGTTTACTTTTCTGTTTGTATGTATGTCCTTTGATACACAATTTGCTGCAGTGGCGTATATCCATAACACTTATTTGATTTATAACTTCCCCCATTGCAAGAATTGTTTAAAAACAAAACAATAGTTATATTTGTAGTACACTAAACTTGTACCATGTGCAAAGTGCATTGAATTGGACAAAGAAAAAATAATTTATTTTAAAAAGCATAGGAATTTGGGTTAAAAACAAGTTATTAGGTCAGGGAAAATTTTAAATTTGGGTGGGAATAGTCCGGGAATTATATTCCCAAAAGTTTGTAGCCACCCTGTAACATTTTATCTGTTTGGTTAAGTACGCTTGACAAATGAACTGAATTGGATAATATTTTTTCGTAAATAAAATGTGTTTTTATTTCTACGCATACTGGGACTGGAAAAAATTTTTAAAACAAAAATTGGAGGAAAAACTTTGGATGAAATGAAATTATTTTAATAAGTAGGGGTATGATATATAATCTGGTAATCTAAAGATAAATAATTTTTATTAGTATTATTTGAAGTAGTACCAGGCATACATTATAAATAGTATTAAAAATTAATACTCATGTTACGAGACAAAATCAAAACAGTTCGATTAGGTAACTGTAATCATTTTACGTGATAGATTTTTTACTGCCAAAACTTTTTTTTTTCACCGTTCTGAACAAAATTTTCCACTACTTTCAACATTTGTAACACCAAAATTGGCTACTTTTACTCAATTTTAGGGGTCATTAACACACACATGCGCACACACACCTACCACTTGTTCCCAAGGAAAATGTAAACAATTGAGCGACTTAAACTGACCTTTGCATTAGTGGTAGTTAATTGTAGAAAATTGTGCAATGAAATTATATTTTACAAGTTATGATAATTTTGTAATTCAGTAGATAAACATCTTACAAATAGAACACATTTTATAAATATGAAGGCTGTTTACAGTTAAGTGAAAACAGTTTAAGCCTTGGATTTTTTGTAACATTTATGCAATGCGCTTTCGCGCGAGTTCTAAACTAGTGCTTTTTATTCACAGAAATATCTGTTTTTGATATCTTTGTTTGTAAGTCTATCTAATAAGGGTAAACTTTTGGCTCAGATTGAAAGTGCTAGAGTCCACTCGCTTCGTAAAATTAATAATTCAAAATCATCGTTAAAACAACGTGCTTGGGTCATTAACAAATCAAGAGCAGAGCTACTGTCTAAACTGTAAATATACCTATACAGTAAAACCCTGTTATAACGTTTATGAAGGGACTTTTAAAATGTGTACTTTTTAAAGAGGATTCCTTATAAGAGGATAATTTCTTGTTATAAAATAGTTTAAAGGACCAAATATAAGAAGCCTTATACTAACTATGAAAATGTAATACAAAAGTTCATTATGACAGGGTCCTATTGTAGGTCGTCAACACTCAATAGAGTGAATCTGAATGCAATCCGAACTTGAAAAGCAAAAGAAAAACCAATGTCAGACAGCAGCAATATTGCAAAATTAAATATAAAACCAACCACCAAACCCACACCAAGGCGAGATGAAGCAGTCATGTGACTAGTAGATGAAAGTGTGAAGATGTAGAGGATGTGTAACTTTATTACTGTACTTGTTGCTGTGCTTACGGTACTGTCACCAGTCACCGTACTTTATTAGAAGTGTGCTGACTGGCAGTATGTTTGGAAAGAAGAAGTGGCAGTAGGCAGGAGGTGTACAAGATCATTACACAGAGATGGTCTATTGCTTCGGATGTTGCACGGGTTGCCAGCCTTCAGGCTTTGTACAATGTGATCGTTTCAAATCACAACTGCTGCAGTTTGTCTGATTTTTGTCATTTCATTTTTGTTTTTTATCTCATGACATTTCAATTACAAGAAGTAACCCTACAAACCACATATTCCATCTTTATAAATGCAGGAACTTATTTGTAATCATGATTTTACTGCAAACATTTTTTATATTTTTAAGATTTTTGAGTGTTTATGAAGACGGCTTCATAAAATACAGTAATCGTAAAATTGGGGTTCCACTCTAATACATATGTTATCTCAAAAAGTAATTTGCAAGTACAGGTACTTTATAATTAGCATAATATCTGTATTTCAAACAACTGTTCATAACTTTATTTTTGTTTTGTAATTTTTTTTCAGTTCCCATTAACTTGTTTCTAGAATTTCTTTTCTCTGTATAATGTCCATGGTACCAGAGAATTGTGTTGTTAGATCATTGGTGACATGAGATCCGAACAGCCCATCTTCGACTCCTAAAAATGTATATAATTTTATCTGAAGTGTGTATTTTGGTTAAAATTTGTGTGTAACTGTCACTGGTTTGAAAACAAATTTCATAGTGACTAGATTATTTAATGTCTATAATAATCACATATGTTTTGAATAAAATAATACCTTTTAAGCTTCACAAATGAGATGAAAGTACATTACTTTAAATTCCCTTAAGAGTGAGTGATTGTCACCTTTTAATATTTTGTCTCATAACTTTTCTTTTGGGAATATAGGTAGTGCATATTAAAGGCATTTTAGACCTTTGTTTTTCATTAATGTTATTCGAGATATAATTGCAGTTAGAAAATTCTTGTTACTTATTTTTTAAATGCATTTTAAATTTATTTTACTAAGCTTGACGTGATTGAAATTCGTCCATGTTTATCGTCAAAACTGTGGTGGATAAAAATTAAGAACTGTAAATGCTATAGGCAAATATATTATTCTGTATTTTACAAATTTTTAAAAATGAATGTACTCTAGTTTGTGTTGTGTGTGGCCAGTTTTAAATAAAATTTTGAAACTTATGTAAATTTGCATTATTGAAGGTTACCTTCTTTTTAATGAGTGCATAGAGTGTCATCTTACCTGTAACGTATGATAGATTGAGATGTGAATGGTTGGTTGGTGACCCTTCTAGGGTTTTTATCTAGTTCAATACATACAGAGTGAGTATTATTGCTTATATTACCGTAGTCATTGCCATGGGGCATGATTTTGTATTGATTTTTTTGTAATTGCAAATTTTTGAAACTACAGTGTATTTGTTTTCTTTTTATTCTAGAAGTTATACAGGATAACCTCCATCCATCATTTGTCAAGGTACTGAAAAAATTTCTGTGCGTACAGATATTCAATGGATGTACTAATACACAGGCAAATAAGAAATGAGACCATAGATTTGGTTTTACAGATGTGGACATTCAATACATCTGGGCTCAATACACAGAGATTCCATTGTATAAAAGCTTACACCTTTCCTTGTGTAATGTGATACATTCTCATCAAATGACCTCACTGTCTACTAGATGTAAGACCCACTAAAAAAAAGTGTATTGACACACATGTTTGCATGTGTGTCTGCATGCATGTGTGTGTGCGCGTACATGTAAGGCCTTTAGGGGTGGTGCCTATTTGCATGTTAAAGGCTCAGAAATTGTTGAGACGTAGGGGCGTCCTTGAAGAGCACATAAAATACAAGATCTGCTCAGCTCTCCAAACGCTGAACTAGTGTACAAGATTCCTCCCCAACCGTTTTTACTATGGGAAACTAAGCAATGACTATATAATTTTATTGGTGAAAAGTCTGCAACTATGTTCAGTGCAGGTTGCAAACTGAGTTTCGTGTACCTCTGGTTAGTACATTTTGAAGTATGGCAATCTGAAAATGCTGTTCTTAGCTACGCTGGAGGATTTGGGAACAGTGCTTTTAATGAGCATGCTGTGTTAACCATGAGGTTATGACCTTGTCTGAAATTTCTTTTCTTTTTATACGTTGCTACAATGGGCACACATGGAATATTTTCGTAGATAAAACCTGTTTACGATCACACTGCAATATGTTTGAAAGGTAGGGTTGGCAGTGCCCTTAAGTAAAATGTGTGTTCCTGTGTACAGAAATTTTCAACATCAAATGACTGCATATCAGATGGGGTGCAACAGTATGTGAAATCCAGAAGTAAATATATGTTGTTAATGGTGTTCCTCTATTATCAATCATGATGGAGAAAGCAGTGTGTAGTGATGAGAGTACAAATCAAAACAAAGCTGAAATTTCTGGAAGTTTGTTCATCGCTATATGCACCAGAATATGAGCTGGATCCAAAAAGTTAATTACTTTTCCATGAACTGTATAAGATGAAATTCTACCAATTCAAAAAGTTTGTTGCTTTTCCATGAACTGTATAAGATGACATTGTACTACGAAGAATCCCCTCCACAATTTTACAATCGCACCATCACTTTGGTGGGAAGGAGCCCGTTCTCTGGAGACCAGCGGTGTTACGGGATGCGGCACTTTGACCCTGCTGAGTACTACGAACATGTCAAGTCTGGGTTTCAATGTGTTTAATACTCCTACTGGGATGGTGAAGGTAATTGCAGCAATTCACTGAAGGATGCAATGTAGGTGAACATTGCCTGTATGCACATTATATATAATGTGTACAGTGTTGTGCATGTGAAGCAATATCGGTACTGTGGTTTCTGCTTGTAATAAAAAAGAAATAGGTCATTCAATAAAAGTGCGGAAACTTGTCGCCAGACCTCGCAGAGAATGAAGTCAGCACTTCAGCCTGTGGTGACATGACCACTCCCAATTTTCATCCTTTCAGATGAAGATTACCAGATGCTGAGCTTCATTGTTGAGGGTCAGACATTGTCACAGTGTATGAATCAATTGGGATGGGGAGGGAGATGCTGGGTAATTCCTCATATATTTTTTTTTCCTGTCTTCTCATGTCAAGAAAATTCTTACCCTGCCAAGAAAAGTAATTCCCACCTCTGAAAAAATTATAATATTTTTAATTACTTAGGTGTACATATAAAGTACTCTGGAAAAAATTAAAAACATATGAGTCTGGAAGCACCAGTCACTACTACATTACTTGCCGGAAATTAGTTTGTAAGTTAAAGTAAGTTATCGTACCTCCTCTGTTTCTAGACAAATCCAGGTGTGAGCCTACTGTTAGGAATGCAATGCGGGCGTGGTGAGTTGATGGTGGGGAGAGAAGCCACCGAATTAAGGATGGAGGTCTGCCACCCATTTCAAATATTTTAAACTAGTGAACTCATAATCGAGTCGAGGCTGGTCAGGACCAATGCGTATATTTGTCAAGTGAATGGTAAAAGGGTAGTGTTTCGTATTATCAGGATACGTGCAGGCAAGGTAGCAATAACAGTAACGATAATCAGTTCAGGGCGACAACCCTAGAACCAGTTTGATTGCTGAATAATTTTAACTAACACTATAATCACAATTGTTGGTTGTGTTTTCGCCTAAGTTGCATGCATGGCCTGTAGGCTGAGCATCTGTCTCTTTTAGTTATTAAGTATGAGTTTGTGTTTGAATTTTGTTTTGACCGTTGCGCGATGCTAGCATTGCCCACATGCGCGACGTAGCCAGTGCCGCAACGCTCGCCTCAGTTGTTTGTCAGGGTCCAGCACAAGAGAGCTATGTGGTTTGCATACAGTAACCAATCTATGTGACTTTGTTTTTTATGCCAAAACCTCTGGTTAATAGGCCTGTTCACTCCCTCGCACACACTGTTTCTCATGGTATAGTTTTTCTGTCCATATAAGCTTAACATGTTTCGCCAGCATAGGCTTCGGGATTGTAGCGTTACATGGCCGTTGACTACCAAAAGTTATTTCTTCAAGACGATGAATATTATTTCTTCATAATTTCTCTCTCACGAAGAGAACTTTTTTTTTATTGCTTGATTGTATTGTCTGTGACATGCAAACCTGGGAACACTGACTGTGTATTAGCAGTACAGCACGTGGTCACTGTACATGTGTATTTGTACCGGATTGTGGAGCTCAGTATACCTGTTAAACCGATTCCCAATTTTCTTTTCACAAACACCTGAATGTGTGTGTTTGAGAAGATATCGGAAATTCGCGTACTCGAATCGAAAATTTACTACTATGTACTGAGAAATGTTATCAGCATAAGAACACTAGGCTTAAGGTGCTCGTTCTTTCAGTAAGAAAAACTACTGCTCGCGACAGAGGAAACTGTAGCTTGCTTGGAAACAGTCCTTTAGAATGATTTAAGACACTCTTTGAGTGTGTCGTTGAAGAGTGTTGTGTCACTTACGTGGTTGACAGCTGCATTTCAAGTGTGTCGCAACTTTGTTACAAGTTATGAGTCAGTGAGGAGCGAGCACTATCGATACCCTATCTCAAGACACCGTGATCAGACCATGAGGATGGTGGCACGCTGGACGCATGATGTTGCAATACCCTCTCGTGACGGAGAAGTGCTGCAAGGAGGGTCTGTTGAGTGCCTGTACAGACCTTCTCTCGCAACACTATACCTTACTTGCATGGCTCAAGTGTGGGGAAGCTAGAATTGCTTGCAAGTGAGTTGGTTTCTCCCACCACATTTCAGAGCCTATAACAATAACTGTTAGGCGAGGCCAGGTTTTCTCAGTCTCTCTTTGTCGCTCGTCGATTTATCATTGCATGCCTTCTATAATAATGCTTTACCACTTTATTTTAGTTTCTACTATATCTCATTCCCTTAAAGTGTGTAGGTTACCACCTGGTTCAGCATCAACCTGCCATCAGGTGTTCCGCTACAATGAAGGCATCCTACATCCTGTACCACGACTACCATGGCTGTTTCAGCCATGCACTCAAGATTCAGTGCTTCAACCTACAGTATGCTTATATGCCTTGTCCTACAGTGAAGATTCTGCAAACGACAGTTTCCTGCCTGCAAGAATTAGCGCTACGGAACAATGCAACCACATCACTTCTAGAGATTTTCATTAAATGTCTGACAACTGTGGGAAGGCATTTGCTCACAAGAATAATTAGAGCAGCATCTTAGTGGCTACAATATTTTTTCAGCCAGCAACACCTTACTGCAAGTTCCGCAGTGCTCTGTTTGCATATGTTGGAGAGAAGGAAGCTGTAAATTTAACCTTGGTCTGGCAAAGCATGGAATTATCAAGAGTAGATGCCCTTAAACGACATGTTGCTAAATGTAATAGGATTGCTTCACGCCCTGCTAATAAGACGCGTGTTGAAGAACCTCGGCAGCTAAGCCGGGATAGTCTAGTATGCCTCAGCCAAGACCATATACTTATCCAATTCACAGAATAAGTTTCGCACGAGAATAGTTGCCAGTGCTGTAATTGTCAACACGAACAGGTTCGTGGAGGCTTAAAAATTTTTTCGGAAGAATCTGAAAATGCTTGAAGTAAATGAAGCTAAGGTATACAAAGACATCCTCACATGCCTGTATGACATGAAACCAAAAAACATTTTTATAAATCAGCTTATTGAAGAGGTCGAAACCATGGTTAGCATCAACTTAAACATTACTCTGTCTGTAATGCTCGTATGGAAAACCTGGACTGTATGAAGATGAAAGCGACCATCGTACTTTCAAGACGAAGAATGTTCCAGTATACATGTTGTTTGGGAATGAATGGTGATTCACATGGGTGGACAACATGAAAAGAAACATTATTTGTTGAGAACATTTGTCTGGAAATAGCACCCTGCCAAGGTTGAGGGACAAACACAACTGCGCAAATTTGAGTAGCGCGCGCTCTGATGCGCCAGTCCAGTGGCTGAGAGGGTGCATCATTGCACTGCAATCAAGTATCAGGTGGGGAGGAAGGGAGGAGGGAGGGCCACACACACGTGCCTACACATAGAAACAACCTACTCGCCGCTGTACAGCGCAGTTGATGTTTGCTAGTAGTTCCTTCATGTTTTCTTGTGCATATTAGTCCAGAGTTGACGGTTGACAGTTGAATGCGCGCAGTATTGCGATAACGGATTTTGCGAACATTAAGAGCATGCCACAATGTACATTCGCAGACATGACTGATATGCACTTGATGTATACAGAGGCAAGAGGAAATACAACAGAAGCAGTTCATATTTACCAAGTGCACTATCCTAACAGACGTGTACCAGACAGAAGGACGTTTATACGTGTTGAACAGAAGCTACATGAGACTGGGAGTCTTGATTCCACGAATGGTTGACGTCGGAGCCAAGCAAACTGTGAGAACGCCACGTTTTAAGGAACATGTCCTGCAGCACGTGGCCGAACACCCATCAACCAGCACCCGGACCATAGCGCACAACATGGGCGTTAGTTACAACACAGTGTAGCATGTTTTCCACTAACAACTGTTGTATCCTTACCATCGTCAACCAGTGCAGGCATTGGAGCCAGAGACTTTCCAAAGCGAGTTGCGTGTTGTCAGTGGTTTATCGCACAACCAACAAAATATCCTTACCTACTTCATTGAAACAGTGTTATCATGCGACGAGGCAATGTTTACATGTGACAGTATGTTAAACAGCAGAAACAGCCACGTGTGGAGAGACAATAATCCGCACACAATGCACATCGCAGCACACCAGCGGCGGTTTCAAGTTACAGGCGCGGCCTACCGCCATTTTCATCTCCATGTTTTTATTTTTTATTTGTACCTGATATTGTTTTCTTATTTTAGGCATAAAATGTGACTAAATTTGGCTCTTATAAAATTTTTTTCTCTGTCATAGTTTTCTCGTAATAGCTTGTTAAAGTCAAAATTTGCATGTTACCAGTTTGAGGACTACACTAAAACCTACTGACATACCAAACTGAAAAAATTCACAGTGGCTAAAGACGTCACAGGCTACAATGTTGCGTACATAAAAACAAACAAAAAAATATTTAAATAAAAATGCTGAAACTTAAAATAAATAATTGAAAAATTCAGTACTTTTTAAAAAACGAGAGTATTTTATTTTGTGGTTAAACATAGCTGAACTTGTAGCCTAACATTGTTATACTCTGTGAATTTTTTCAGTTTGGTATGTCAGTTGGTTTTAGCGTCGTCCTTAAAACGGACACATGCAAATTTTGGCTTTAACGAGCCATTACGCAAAAACTATGCGAAATAAAAAAAAAAATTAAATAAGAAACATTTAGTCACATTTCGTGTCTAAAACAAGAAAAAAACATAACAGGTGCAAATATAAAAATAAAAATATGGTGATGAAAATTGCGGAAGCCGCACTCTTAATATGAGGGCAGCGATTGTTCACAACAATTTTACTGGGCCACATGTCCTGCCCCAGCGACTCATCGGTAATGTGTACCTAAATTTTCATCAACTCATTCTCCCGGATTTGCTAGATGATGTGCCACTAGCCATCAGGTTCAACACCTGGTTTCTGCATGACGGTGCCCCAGTCCACTACACTCATGCTGTGCGATGACATCTGAACGACACTTTTTCTGGAAGGTGGGTTGGGCGTGGTGGTCTGGTCGCCTGGCCCATTCATTCGCCGGACTTAAACCCTCTCGATTATTTTATGTGGGGCCACATTAAGGGCCAAGTCTGTGTGACGCCGGTTGAGACAGTGTTTGACTTACAACAGATTGCGAACAGCTGAGGCACTGCAAGTGTTGCAATGAGTGCGAGACAACATGCTTCAGAACTGCAACACCTGCGTTGAGGTATTAGCACGAAATTTTGAACATCCGTTGTGAAGATGTGCCTTGTTTGACACATACTCTGCGCACATACCGAAAAAAAAAAAAAAAAACTGCCACCCGCATTTACCCTGTTTTTTATTTTTTTATTTGGCTTCTATCGTTCAACCTCTCAGCCACAGAGGTTAACTGTTGAGAGAGTTGAAACGTTTACACTGGTTTTTAGTTACGTGGAAGTTTTCATATTAAAAATAGGAAAAAAAATTGCATACCAGCTGGAAGAAAACTTTGTCATTTTAACGTGAATGGCCTATAGTTGCTATATTCTTGGTTATTACTAATCATGTATGGTATACAAGATAGTCTTGAACTACAGGTACAAACGCAGGGAGGTGATTCCTTATGGAAAATAAATCAGGACACATGCAGGACACTTTGTCCCTAAGTGTAATATTGTTGGAGTAATGAGACGCAGAATATCTATTTTTTGCAAACCGTTTTTATTTTAAATATCGGAAACAGAATTATGTAAAACCGTAATACTATGAACATTGATTTGTGTTATAATAGTCTTCAAACCCACATCAAATGCTGGTTGATATCTTCAGCCATTACTAAAAGAACAGGGGTCGCCACCCTCTAAGTGGACTAAACGTTTGTGCCATCTGGATAGTGAAACATTTGACGATGTTTTATTGAGTAATGCGAGCTTTGTAATAAAATGGTCCTCTTATTGCAACTGTCTAGGGCTCATAGTTTTCGTGAAAAATGCACGCGAAGCTTTGGCTGAAGCGATAGAGTACCACGAGAGCATAGGCAATACTGCGTACATTGTGTTCGGAAGTGCTCAATTGCTCTATCCAAAATGGGTTAGAAAACATTACATACGAAAAATATCGCACAGTAACTTGTAAGGGAGATATCCACCCTTACAAAACGACGTTTTACCGAAAAAAATTAAATCTAACAGACAATAAGAACGGTATTGTGAATGATTACATTGATCGTAAGTATTTGCACAGCCACTATTGTGGTGTACAACTTCGAGAAAAACGAGGGTGTGGTACGGTCCTACCAATGTGTGTGTAACATGCAGGTACTTTGTATTGCTTTTCAAAGATGTAATACAAATGCATAATACAAGTCACCTTCACGCAACATGTTTATGTGAACTATTGAGAAGAAACACATGTGAGAGTGCACTTTATTGCCCGCCAGGTATGCAACCCGCGTTGCAGGACTGGTCATATGACACAGTTGCGCGCGCATCGTTCGCTTAGCACCGCTACCGTAGTGTGCCAGGGTTGCATTGCACAGTTGGTGCGCAACGTGCAGATACGTTATACACATGCAGAAATGGCAGATATGCATCTCATGTACGGTGCTGCTGGAGGCAACGCGAGGGAAGCTCAGCGTCTGTATGCACAGACATTTCCAAACAGACATTGTCCAGGACATCGAATGTTCTCGTCTGTGGACCGACGGTTACGCGAGACTGGAAAACTTACACGAACAGGTATGACACCGGCGTGAGACACAATGTTAGAACAGTCAACTTTGAGGAGGAAGTATTGTAACGCATCGCCGATTCGCCATCAAGTAGCACACGTGGAATTGCTCGCACAATGCATGCAAGCCACCAAGGTGGGCTGAGGGTTCTGCATGAACAACTACTACACCATTTTCTTCGCGAAAAGGTGCCAGCATTACAACCAGCTGATTTTCAGTCACGAGTCGATTTCGCTCGCTGGTTTCTGCATCAATTCGCAAACGAACCTGGATTTTCTCAAAACATTTTGTCGACCGACGAGGCTTCTTTTACGCGAGATGGCATTCACAACAGTCAGAACAGACACGTATGGAACGACATCAACCCACATGCGATGGTTGAACACCGCCATCAAGCGAAATTTTCTGTTAATGTCTGGGCCGGCATTGTCGGCGACAACCTGATTGGCTCTTATTTTATGTCGGCGCGTTTGACTGGCAGCCTTTATCGACAGTTTTTGAAGGACATACTTTTCCAGTTCTGTTGAAGGATGTGGATTTACAATTACGCTAGTGTAGTGTACGTGGTACTAACATTACGGAGATCCTGCACACTTCAGTTTGGAAGTTCGTCGTCACCTTACCACCACATTTGGTGAGCGATGGATAGGCAGAGGTGGACCTGTGAAGTGGCCATCCCGCTCCCCAGATCTGACGCCACCTGATTTCTTTCTGTGGGGTCACCTGAAGACATTAGTTTACGAGACCCCGATCAATACAGTAGCTGAACTTCGTGCCCGGATTACTGATGCAACACCCCACATATGTTGCATCGCGTGACGCAATCAATTGTTCGTCGCTGTCAATTTTGTAGTGAAGTAGGTGGTCGCCACTTTGAACAGTTACTGTAAGAAAGTGTGGCATTTTCGCAAGGCACGTTCTCGTGCAGTTGCAATCTAAAATAAAATAAAAACAAAACCAATAACATTAATCCTAATGTACAATCATTAAGAGTTAATCAAGGTTTTTTTTCACATTTGGAATACTACTATCAGAAGATCTGTAGAAGCATGATTCTGTCCTATCGTGTAACCCGCATTCACATACAACAAATAAATTATGGTCGTACGACCACCTTTGCAACGGGGGTTGCATACCTGGCAGGCAATAAAGTGCACCCTCACATGTGTTTCTTCTCAATAGTTCACATAAACATTTTGCGTGAAGGTGACTTGTATTTTGCATTTGTATTACATCTTTGAAAAGCAATACAAAATACCTACATGTTACACACACATTGGTAGGACCGTACCACCACCTCGTTTTTCTCGAAGTTGTACACCACAATAGTGGCTGTGCAAATACTTACGATCAATGTAGTCGTTCACAATACCGTTCTTATTGTCTGTTAGATTTAATTTTTTTCGGTAAAATGTCGGCTTTGTAAGGGTGGATATCTCCCTTACAAGTTATTGTACGATATTTTTCGTATGTGATGTTTTCTAACCCATTTTGGATAGAGCAATTCAGCTCTTCCAAACACAATGTACGCAGTATTGCCTATGCTCTCCCGGTACTCTATCACTTCAGCCAAAGCTTCGAGTGCATTTTTCACGAAAACTATGAGCCCTAGGCAGTTGCAATAGGAGGACCATTTTTATTACAAAGCTCGCATTACTCAATAAAACATCGTCAAATGTTCCACTATCCCGATGGCACAAACCTTTAGTCCACTTAGAGGGTGGCCACCCCTGTTCTTTTAGTAATGGCTGAAGGTATCAACCAGCATTTGATGTAGGTTTGAAGACTATTATAATACAAATCAATGTTCAGAGTATTGTCGTATTACATAATTTGTTTCCGATATTTAAAACAAATACGGTTTTCAAATTCGATATTCTGCGGCCTATTACTCCCACAATATTACACTTAAGTACAGAGTGTCCTAATTATGTCCTGCTAGTCAGTAGTATAGTTATGTCTGTTCTGTGGCAGCAATGAGGACGTGGAGCTCGGAGGCACACACCATGTTGCGATGTCACGAACTCCGGTCGTTATCGTTTGGCCGTATTTTTGCTTACAAAGCGTATAAGTTCCCCTCTTCTTGTTATACAAAGGTATATTAGATGTTTTTTAATTAAAAAAGAGATTTTTCATTGTTTTCGTTTTTTCATATTTTAATATTGTACTTAAGAAGCGTCACTAGTAATTAACTATCACCATTTCAGTTTGATTTATTTATTCTAATATATAAAATAGTAATATATACTTACGACAGTAAAATATTTTTGAAGCAAAGACAAAAGTCGTAGCATTGGTATTATAGCCGACGTTTAGATACTGGAATATCAACCTTCCCCTACGCCCCTGAGTACAATTTTAAATTGTGTATAAAATTAAAGTAATTTAAAATTTCTACAATTTCTTTCGTCACAGTCTTATAATTTACATTTTCCTATTGTCGCGGTTGCAGAATGAACATTTATGTTGAAAGCTAAACATGTAGAACATAGTTTTTACATACATGACTACGTCCGCGGTGGAGGATTGTGACCTTGAGGACCCAGCCGGCGAATGTAGCCACAAAGTGTTACACTGCGATTGACGGCATACGGGTCGCATTTCGCGCGGTTAGTCTCTGGATGCTGCGAGGCGGAAGATCTAGACGGAGTGGACCAGCCTCGTGGAGAACACACGTGCTGGTGGTTATCCCTCAACACAACGACCGTTATTCTCCTCGACATAATATTGCCTGCACTAAAAAAATGTCTGTCTTCCGCTCTTAGCTATGTCATCAAAGTCCAGATACGCGAGTGAGAACTTATCTACAGGAGGGCATTTTATTTGTTCCCTTTTAAATGTTTGAGTGAATATTACCCAGTGAATAAATTTAAAGAACATAAAATCAATGTTTAACCACTGGCTTTCAGTAATTACTTGGTGATTAGCATGGTTTTTAAACCGCTGTCAAAAAGAAGAGGTGTTACAAGTTTGACGGCTTTTCCTGTAGATCCCAAATGGATGGACAGATTTCAATGTAGTTTCGTAAATGATGACCAATACGTCAGTACTTTTTAAATTGCATACAAATAAATATTATTTACTTTCATCTGATATTTACAATAACTGTAGAAGTAATTAGGTACTTCCTTTTGCATTACAAAATAACTATCGCAAAAGCAGTAAAAATGAGAGCTTATCGTCGTGAAACAAGTCACCGGCTTTGAATGGACAGGGACAAGCTAAAAATAGATTCAAAATGGCGACGGTCTGCCGTGAAGCTATCTGGCATCTTTGGTCCACGACCTTGCGTGGCGTGATCAGATCGCGAGAGTGCTATAAAGACCTAGGGCACGCCTTAATCCAAGCCGCGTGTAGCTGGCGTGCAGTTGCTGGAGGAAGCTAGGTTATCGTCTAGTACAGAAGCAAACCAACTGCCGGACTGACAGCTTGTACCGAGGTAAGTCACGTCTGCGTAGTGTGCGGAGCTTCTCCAGACAGACGTTTGTCCCAGAACTGCTCAATTTGCGCCACTGATGTTTACTTAAATATGTATATAACCAATAATAAATACATATCGAATGATGAGGATACCTGAGGACCAGAGGTATCACATCCTGGAATGCGGACTTGGGCCATGATTAGAGAGTCATTTATTGCGGGAAAATTCGACTGTTTGCTAGTTTTCAATGTAGTATCTTCGTATCCGATGTTCTTATTGCGTTATTCGTGGTTTCTCATTTAACCGGACCAATGAGAATTCTTGTTCGTTGATACTGATCACTTATTTTTAGTCTGTATTAATTTTAACTGTCTCAAGTTATCGCCTTCCAATCATATAACGCGAAACAGGCTGGAACACTTTGGAGACCGCATTGGCAGTAAAGGTTTTCGCGATTTTTCACTCTCTCTAGCCACGATCCATCATTTCTACTGCTTACCACGATAGTAATGTATTTATTCCTAAACTAGAGCAGATATCTAAAAACCGTTGTACAGTATTGTCTAAGAATTGCTTTTACCAGTGAGTGTTAATTTTTTTCTAGATAAAATTATACAGGATGTATCAGTACAGACGTTACAAACTTTCCGGAGATATAGAGTAAACCAGACGATGGGAACTCACATGGCAATGCATGGTCGGAAACTTTCCTGCGACACTAAACACTAGAAAGAAACGGCACGAACACGAGGAGAAAACATGTTTATTAATCCTAATACACTTAAAATGCTGGTAAATATTTGACTGCTGATGACGATCGATATCTCTTTATGTTATTTTTCTTAGTTTTCTGCTGTATTAAAAATAATAATTATCTTATCCCGTCTTGTTCGTGTCCTATTTTTCTTGTGTTTCGTGTCGCAGGAAAGCGTTGCCGACCATTCATTTCTGTGCAGTTTCCTATCCTCTGGGTGTACTCTATCTCTCCTGAAAGGTTGTTACCGCTGTACAGATACACCCAATATAAATTTGGCTAATGTGTTCATTAATTTAATAATTAGCTACGTAAGCACTGTGTATTTTATCTTGCAAGAAGTTTGTTCACGTGGTACAAAACTGTGCAATATGTTTTCCATATATTCTCTAGTTTGTGATTATAAACTAGTTATCGTAAAATCAGTAGAATTTATGGATCACGGCGTTAACCACTGGGCGCCAGTAGACGTCTGGTAGCAACGGAGGACGACATGAGATGATACCCTGCAATGAACAGGCGCCGGAATGAGAGGGGCGGGGCAAAGAGAAGATCCCTTAGAAAAGTCGCCGACCAGCAACATCGTTTAGAGAATAAAAATACAAAAACATTAAACGTGCACTTAAACATTTCACTTCTGCCAGTAATATTTGAAGGTTATTTTACTCACGGTCAAACATGGGTGGAAGTAGGTGTTGTAGAGGTAGAATATGAAAATATTTATACGAACTCTTTTAAAAAGCACAGTGGTTTACAATACACCTTGCAGGGGTGTCGCTAGAATTACTTTCCTTCCTCGGGGATAGGGTATATTTTCGTTGCAACGTATTATATAGATATCACTGCATACATGCACACACAATAAACACTGATTCCGCTTGCCTGTTAGTTACTGCTGGTAAATTTCAGAAATTCAGTACTGTAGTGGAAATTGTGGTAGTTTTTCTTCTGAATTTCGTTGCGGTCGTAAGAAAGAAAAAAAAGGGAGGGGGAGACATCCCGATAAATTCCACCCTGCCCGGATAAATACTTGCTTCAATGTGTTTAGTAATCTGCAAGTTTCATGTTAATTCACACGGCAGAATGGACTCCAAGGTTCTGTGTATACATCTGACTTCTTCTGTTCGCCGTCAGTTTGTGTTGGCGGCCCTGAAGAACATTTTCAAACCGGTGTTATAAGGCCGGCTGTGAAATGCCCTACTACGCTGCGATACGGGCACACACGCACGAAGACTCAAAGCCAATAATGACACGGAGTGTGTTTGGGTAAGTATAGGCCGGTTAAATGCAGCCCGTCGGCAAATAATACCGCTAAATGTGCATGTCTCTATGAATACTATATGCAGAGAGGATGACATATCGTGAAAATGTTTTGTACCAACATACCCTTGAAAACACTGTAGTTAATTACAACACATATGACTGGGTGATGTACGTCTGATACAACGTAGCTGTCCGCAAATCAATAATAGACATCAAATATTACAACAGTGGGATTCTTATTGGATCAGTCAAATAGGGCAACAACTCCACATAAAAGCGAAAGCCAGTCATCTTCTGGTTAACTGAACATGCGTTGAAACCCAGCAAACACTCAAGTTTTCCCGCGATAAATCATCCTCTCTAACTTTATGATGTCGTAAAATAATGACTCATAGACGCGGGCTATCCGGCATGAAGACTACACGCCGTACATAGAGGCTAGGTTGAAGCGTGGAGAGCGTGCTGTGTCGCTCTTACAGCTCCACAGTTCCAGTCCAGGGACGCTCAAAATACGTCTATATAGGCGGCCATCTTAATTCTCATGGACTGTTTTGAAAATGGCGTGGTACACTGGTACATAAACCTATGCTGAACGCATTAAGGTAATTCTTCGCGTAAGAAGCCCTTCCCTGCTTTGAGACTTTGTGAAAGCGAAGTAACATGGGTGACAGTGGTAGGCGTGTCAAGAAATTACCGACTTCATACGCGAAGTACAATGCTAGGGGCGCAGAATTTTCGTACATAAATATTTTCAACGAGACTTTAAACGGTAACTTAATGTTGTTAATCGAAAGAATATCAGAATGTCATATGAATACTGCTCTGGACGAATTCGGCTGTTCTAAATTACATTCTTAAATAACGCTTTTGATTTTAATTTTTACATTGTAGGTCCCTTAAACTTGTTTCTAGAGGCATGTGGTTTTTTAAGCGATGAAGCTATATTATTTTTGAAGTGTTTTTTAATTTTTTAATACTGTCTTCGAGAAAACTGCTTTACCAAAATAAGTACGTCCTCATCTAGAGCATGAATGATGACATAGTGTCCCATGTGTTCTGATTCACACGAAACTGCTGAACTGAACCCAAGAACAGAGAAGACACTAATTTCCGTAATTTTAATAGTCTCCGTTAAAATAAGCTTTACAGACTGCTGGAAGACCAGACATGGCTATATACATTAGTAACGTTCTTAGAGCGATATATCTGAGCAGACATCAATCACGCATGTTGAGTTGTTCTTCAATAAACTTTTATCTGAAGAAACTGCAAGCTGCTTGGCGCTTGGGCAGGCAGATGCCGCCATCATTTGGTAACAAGTAACTACCCCGAGGTAGTGCTTCTCAAGGTCAAATACATATGTAATTACGTCTAATCGTCCACTTAAGACATTTTGAGTATGTACCTAGCCTAAAGCATACAATAATTGCCGTGGGAATGTTTCGGCTGCATATTAAAACTATTTTCAACACATTTATGTATTGGTTTTGATATTTGCTCCATTTTAAGACTTAAAAAAAATTATATTTACAAAAACAACGGCAAACTTGAGAACGCTGCCTACTCCAGAACACTGGGGAGAGAAAGAAACCTTTACCTCAAGATTTTCCTCACTTGACTCTGCAATCCACCCTAAGTGATTTCGCGTTAAAAAGCATACGCGTGACATGCTGTAAAGCCGTCTTACGTATTGCTGTGCAGTTTGTATGACGTCGGAATTACAATGATGGGTTGACAGTTTAAGCCCTTCCAGAATTACTAAAGAATTACGATGTTTATAAACACTTTCTTGAGCTTCGAACGACATGCAGAAAAACAATTACGCGATATGTAATGTTGAACAATTGTTTTTACATATGGTTATTGGTAGGGCCACGGTTTTGTCGCGAAAAGATTTTTGTCCCACTTTGTTTCAGTGACTCACGTGCACATCGGTAGTTCTGTTGCAAGGTTATTGGCAGCGTGTCTTTCTTCAGACACGTTTCTCATTTTACTGCACCAATCAGAATAAGATTATTGTGAGTCTGTACGTCTGTGATTTGCCAAGGCCAGAGAGAGTAAAATTATCCAACCACAGACGATGTAGCACAGCTGCAGATGTGCACATGACGCATCGAAACCAAATGTTGCAAAAATCTTTTCTCCATAAAATCGTGGCTCTAGTTATTGGTTATACAGTTTGACTTTACTTTTTCAATTATTGAACTTCACTTATTCAATCAGTGGATTTATTTCTCTGTTGCATTCTTTATTTTTCGACGGATTCCTGACGTAGCAGTTAAAATTAATTATCCCCTTTTTGTGATGCTTAATTTTTTACCTGGGGTTTTGCAACAGGGACATTTTTTGCCCTGAGCTGTACTTAATGCGTCCTAGAAAAAATAACATAAACCGGAAACAATCCGTGGAGAATTTCCATTAGCCGAGTTTCGAACAGCAATGTAGAGGCTCGATTATTTATTTAGCGGGTTCTAATGAAACTTTTGCCTTCGAGGTACAGATGTGTATTTTATGTGACGAAATTAAAAAAAGTATATTTAGGATACATATTGAGTGGTAAAATCAGTGTAATATCATTGTCAGTCGTAGAATATTCACAGATGATATTTCCTGACGAAGACAAATAGACTTGCGTTTAGGCGCTACCACTTGCAACTATCCTATTGGTCAACATCGTGTGGGTCACTCCTAACTTTGTTTCAATATTTTACGTGCACATCTGCAACTCTCCTCCATGTTTATTGGCTGTATCTTAGTGAAGCTACATCTCTTATGTGACTGCACCAATCATAACAAGGTTACTGCACGACCACAAGTCTGTGATTCGCCAGTAGAACGTCAAGACTAGTGAGAGTAAAACATCCAATCACAGACCACGAAGCAGAGCTGCAGATGTCCATATAAGGAACTGACGCGAAATAGAGCAAAAATGTATTCGTCACAAACGCTTGGCTTTACAATGCAGCATGTGACGTTCTAGTATTGGTCTATTCTCAGCCTTTAGGGTGCCGAGTTAAATGTTCTGCAACTGAAACGTGATTTACAAGATATCCATTTCATTTCAGCAGTACTTATACATAATTATTTATAATTTACTTAACCGCATAGTCATGGCTGTGCCGAGCACAAAAGCTAGTGATTAAAACTAGCAAAACAGCGATTCTATAGTTGTGAGAGTTTTTTTTCTACAGTAGCAAAGCAAAGAAATTACCATAGCACTCCTCGAAATAAACTGTAACATAGTCTTCAAAAGGTTAAACTTGTGTTCGGTAATTGCCGCGATCTGTTTACACGCATGTTTCAACCATGTGTGGATTGAACTATGTATTTCCGAACACGCCCCGAGGTAAATCACGGGCGTGTAAACAAGACGTGAAGTTAGCGTGACTTGGAGTGGGTTATCAGCTCACCGACGGCACAAGAAAAGCAAAGACTTATCTGGTTCACAAGTGTCGACAGGTAGAAACCCATGTTTAACTCGCATTATATCTCTCGAGTAGCGAAGACATTACCAACCTCCTGATAAGACAATCTGCAGTTCGTTATTACGGCAGTCCCATATGGGAGTAGTAGAGATCCGATGGAGGCCCACCCAGCTGCTTCCCGCCATAGAGCAATCGACGTGATTGGCGAAACCACAGAGTAAATACATATTAACTCTGAAGGAAAGCGCACAAAGGTATGTAAAGGAAAGTTTTATACCACGGTCGTAGAAGAACAGGTCTGAACACTCGCCTATCTAACAATGTATTTTGCTTGACCCCCTTGTTGTTTGGCTGTTGTTCGTCAAGTTACCGAGAATGTCGTACTTTTTGGCGCTGTTTTCCGGGCGGTCGGACTCAAACTCCGCTCACTTTTTGCTACTGTTAAATTTATAAAGTAAATAAAGATTGCTGGAGCCTTTTATTAAATTTGTGAGCGAAGAAAGTATTTCATAAATTGATAAAAAATACGTTTTGATAAATCGTTTATCTTAGAGGAAAGGAAGTGGGCGGAGTTTAGTCCGACCGCCGTAACATCAGCGCCAATAAAACACAATATTCTCGGTAACTTGGTGAACTACAGCCAAACTACAAGGGGGTCAAATATCCAGGCGAGTGTCCAGACCTGTTCTTCTACGGCCGTGGTTTATAGCCATGCAGAAAGCAACCACCCCACAGTTCACTAAAACAGATAGTTCAAGTGATAGTCTATATTGTGTGTGTGTCTACATCTTGCAGGAACCATTTTTTTTGCGGGCTTTTTTTTATCTTCATATATTGTAATGTAACACTCGTTCTTTTTCTATGGGACATATTTAAATCTTCTCCTTTTGCTCAGTGTGATTTTCATAAAATAAATGAATTTGTGGATTTGTTCCTTTCTGCATAATTCCGTCTATTGTGCTCGAGTATTGTTCGGGCAAAACTTTGGTAAACATTTAACTGTCCCTGAAGAAGAAACTTGTAAGAATATACTGTTATTGACTTGCAAGTGTTTACCAATACTGAGTAAGACTATACAAATGCGTATAATCATAATTAGTGTACATAAAAACACAGTTCGGTTTACTGTGTAAATTAACGCATGTTTGCTTTAAATCATATTGCCCAGCTCTCTGAGTGTCTAATAGTTATGTAGCAGATATTTTCACACCTGCTTGTTTCACTGCCTTATGTGCACACCTGTAGTTCTGCTTCGCAGTCAGTGATAGGATGTTTAAAGTTCCTATCTACCTGCGCTTGGAACACATCGCAGCGAGTTGCAAGTAATAATATTTGGAAAAATCATTCAAACATTCAAACGCGCATTACATGTGTATCTCTATGAAAAGAAAACACATAATTCAATTTGAGACACTTTCATATCCAAACTTTGATTTAACTACTCTTTATTGTTGTAGTTCCACTGTGTTAGGAGATAGCGTGCCGTAAGCTAATACGTCTTTCATGTGTCCGTACCACGGTCGTAGAAGAACAGGTCTGGACACTCGCCTATCTAACAATGTATTTTGTTTGACCCCCTTGTTGTTTGACTGTAGTTCGTCAAGTTACCGAGAATGTCGTACTTTTTGGCGCTGTTTTCCGGGCGGTCGGACTCAAACTCCGTCCACTTTTTTCCATTGTTAAATTTATAAAGTAAATAAAGATAGCTGGAGCCATTTCTTAAATTTGTGAGCGAAAAAAATATTTCATAAATTGATAAAAAATACGTTTTGATAAATTGTTTCTCATAGAGGAAAGGAAGTGGGCGGAGTTTAGTCCGACCGCCGTAACATCAGCGCCAACAAAACACAATATTCTCGGTAACTTGGTGAACTACAGCCAAACAACAAGGGGGTCAAGTTTCCAGGCGAGTGTCCAGACCTGTTCTTCTACGACCGTGGTCCGTACATACATGGCCAATTTTTATTCCATGACTTAAATGGCACGTATCTTGAGGCGTGTCGGCCAATTAGATATGATGGAAACTATTTGTTTCCCTTCAGACTGCAACTCAGCTCCTAGTATTTGTAACTGTTGCGCAAAGCAACATGAATGCCTATGTTTTATATTGTGAATAATGACAGAAGAGTAACAATAGTAAAAATATCACATTCTGCAGGTGCAACCGGGTGTCCAGTTTCATAAAAAAATATTCTTCTTCTTTTTCGTTAATGGTACAACCTGTAGTATTATCCTTTCTTTAGGCTCTAATATTCGTAACTTAGAATATTTTCTTGTTGATTAGACCAACAGACTTCAAGCGTCGTGTATCTTAGTGGAAATACCCAATATCTGATAACTACACTGCGATAAAGCCGGGGTATTTTTGCGGCGTGACTACGCATGTCGGTCCCGGTTCACTCGACTCAGCTACGTAAATATTACCTTAACCATAACACAGACGTATGACGAGAATGATCACCACCATCACAGAAAAAGAAACCCTTGTCAACCAAGGTCAACGAAAAAAGTATCGATGTAAAAATAATATATTTCGGATTTTTTTCAGAGACATACGAGCATCGTGACTACACTGTCAGAAAAGTATACATATTTGGTGACGTTTCTGAGTTAACTCATTCAGTACGATGGTACGAAGTCCATTGCTGCGAAGGGTTCTAGGTATAGTTTTGGTCCAGAAAATTTATCACTCGGGGCATGCACGTAATATTTTCCTGGTAAATTTTCATGAGGGTAACAGTCTGTTAACATGGACATAGGCCATAAATCCATTATTCTGTAAGTTAAGAATATCAGGCACACATCTCAGCATATTTAAGTACATCATTTGGAAGATGTGTGTGTTTTGCTTGTCAGGCTATTAGCTACCTTTTTACTAAAGAGGAAAAAATAGTCGTTGTGAATCGTTTTTAATTTTTAATTCTTTTTTAATTTTCAAACTTTAATATTTAGTTTGTTATTATTATTACTAAGGGGTATCTACAATTATTTTATTCACTGTTGTTCCTGATTCCACGAGTAATACAAGCCGGCCTTCATAGCGCCGACGGTTAGGCGTCGGTCTACTCTGAGAGAGGTCCTGGGTTCGTACTCTGGATCAAGCATGGATGGTGTGTTTTTCCTTCACCTCACTTCACCCTCATCGACTCTTAAGAGGGCGTGGCACATAATTCAACGCCAAAAGCATTAATCTATAACTGTATGTTTTTTGAAGCCAATTTGAGAAAGTTAAACAATATCAATCCCAGACAATAGTTTTAGCCAACGTTTTAAACAACATTTTTTCCAGTGTTACGAACTTCTGAGGCACAATCTCTGACGCCGGAACCTCGTGCATTTAACTGCGGCGCAAGAGATCACGCGTAACGAAATAGTAGTTTTGGATAAATATTTACTCATTAAGTTGGCAAATACCATTATCTAGGATTGTCGTTGATACTTTTATCCATATTAGCTTCGAAAAAAGCGTAGAAATCAGTTGATGTTTTCAGCTTTTATTTATCTACCACGAACTCTTAAGAGGCCGTAATCAGTGTTTCAGGCGCATGTATGCAACCCGAATTAACATCATATAAATCAAGGCTAATTTTACGTTATCTATAGCAATATGAGTATTACACATATCAACGTTATCTTCGCGCTTTATCAAAGACACATCTGTTCTTAATAAAGCTGCCTTCTGCAAAATGAAGCACAACAAATGGTTACATTAGCAACGTGATACTGAAAAAACGTTTCGTAAAATTTGTAGCAACCATTCTTTGTACTTGACTTCGGCAAACGCGGAGAAAATAAGAACGACTCTGTCTCTTATAAAACGTGAAGATAGTGTTGATACGTGTAATACTCGTATTGCTATAGCGAACGGAAAATTAGCCTTAATTTATATGTGGATAATGCGGGTTGCATACATGCGCCTGAAACACTGACACGGCCTCTTAAGAGTGCGCGGTAGATAAATAAACGCTGAAAATATCAATTGATTCCTACGCTTTTTTCGAAAACAATATGGATAAAATACTCAATGACAATCCTAGATAATGGTATTTGCGAACTTTATGAGTAAATATTTATCCAAAATTACTAATTCGTTACGCGTAATCTCTTGCGCCGCAGTTAAATGCGCGAGGTTCTGGCGTCAGAGATTGTGCCTCAGAAGTTCGTAACACTGGAAACTATTTTGTTTAAAACGTTAACTAAAACTATTGTCTAGGATTGCTATTGTTTAATTTTCGCAAATTGGCTTCAAGCAACCTACAATTATAGATTAATGCTTTTAGCGTTGTATTATGTACCACGCCCTCTTAAGATCTCGTCGTCAAAGTGCTGTGATACCCTTTCACCTCATAAGGAATACAAGAAGTTACCTACGTTGCTAATAAGCCTACTTTTCTGAACGTCATGGGTGCAAATAAACCTTAAAAGAGAAAATACTCTACGTGCATAAAAATGTAACATACTATATTAATTTATTGCCGCCACATCTTCTTACAAGTTGAACCTACAACTGCAAAGGTTAGATAAATCAAAGTTGTATATTAAAGTTTACATATATGTTGTTTGAATCTTAGAAATTGGGGGATGTATTACTAAACACAACGTGAACCGACAACTTTAAATTCACATTACCTTACTTAGTACTACATTTGTAACGAGTCGGAAGAAACTTGGGAATATTGTTCCTCAGGTATTTCATGACATCAAAAAAGTTTACAAGGTAATAGTTTTTAAAACTCTATACGGTCACTGTATTAGGTACTACATGCGAACCGATATAGATGAAATTATGATTAATGGTTCATTTACATATCTCTCGTGATAAACAAATTCACAAAGATGGTCACTGTGAAAATACATTAAAGCTATTTTTGCCCTCTTAGTAATTCACGAGTACCGAGTTTGATGAAATTGTGGTAAGTACGTGACATTTTTACAAGATCAACAAGGCATGAATAAAACACTAAACATATTTAATCATCTTACTGAGTATTCTACTTAACGAGTTTCGTTAGATATCTCGTGTAATAAAACATTGAAATAGCAGCCATTTTCTGATACGAATACGGCACGAACAAAGTGCATAAAAGTCATGAAACTTTTATACGAATTATATGTGTACCAAGTCTGAAGTAGTTTTATAAAAACGTTTTCTTAGACATGTCATATTTAGGTTAAGTTAAAACAAAATTTCCGCATTTTTAAAATATAAATACAACTTAAACTATATTCACAAAATTAAAATTATTTTACTCAGTAGTACATGTGTACCAAGTTTGGCAAAAGTAGGAAAACGTGTTCCCTCAGATATGACACATGATGCAAATAGTTTAAAAATGACCGCCATTTTGAAAATAAGAGTACGGGGTGAACTAAATATACAAAATTCGAGTTATGTTATTAATTAGTATATGCGAACCGAGTTTATTGAAATTCTGAAAAGTATTTCCTCAGATTTGTCATATTATAGCATACACTTTGCTATGTTTGCCTAAAGCCACATGAGGTCACGTTAGGTGCAAGAAAGTGTAAGTGCAAGAAATCGCACACCCTCAGTCACAACTGGACTGTTGGATCACGAGGACACAGTGTTAGAAAATGGTGTTCTAATCTAAATCATGTTAAATGCAGCAACGTTTAAGGAAGAATGTGTTAGTGAATACTTCGTAGACAGAGACAAAAATGGAGAGTGCCGACGCATTTTCCCAGATCTGCTGAAACAACCCGATAAGTTATTTTTTTATTATTTCAGAATGAGCCCTGAAACATTGTTTTCATACTCGTGAAAAGAAACACTAAAATAGAAACACATTCAATCATACGAAAATGTGTATCCCCAGTACACAAGCTTAGTTGCTCTGAAGTACGAGGACACATCTATTTCTGTTAGGCTTGATATTAACTTGATATGTATATAATATGCTAACCATGCAGTACAAGTGCTTAAATAACTGTAGGAAAATATTAAATACTAAGGAATATGTATATTTTACATTAGTAAATTAAATATAATTATGTATTAGCAATGAGTCCGTTAATTAACCTTAAATATTTACCTGGTATTGTGGGAAAGAACTGTTAAATCGTTACTGAATCGCCAGACATGGGTCCTTGGTTTTATTCAACAGTCTCCGAGCGTACTGTAGTAATTGTGTTAGCTCCACTTGATGCTGCACTTGGTGAAAAAATGTCCAACTGTCACTGAATCGGGAGGCACGAGTTATTGGTACACTTGGCGACCGCTGTGCAATGTTTACAAGGGTGACAAGCACTTGCGAAGAAGCGTGCTCTTCGTCCTCAACGAACTCGCCATGCATCTTACATCTGACATACATTATCTTATGGGAAGGAATTACTTGCACGGAAGGAAGGAGGCTGGTAAGGAAATATATAATCAGTATTATGACAGTATTTTTGGGACTGGTTTATTTTCTCTTATTGGGCAACCTTCTTTTCTACCCAGCTGAACCATTTTATTCATTAGTGTTTTTGAAATTTTTGTTGGATGTTTTTTCGTTGGTTGAACTTCTGTTATCCAGGTGAGATGTTGCTAGGCGTTTTGTTGCAATTGCTTTGTTGTCGATATGTGTTGCTTGTATGTTTCCGGATGTCCCTGGAGAATAATGAATTTATTGAATTTTAAAATTTTTATTTTCAGTTTCAGCATTTTTTAAATTACAAATAATTTTTATTGTTTATTTTTTGTAGCCTGCAATGTCTTTATCCGCTGTGATTTTTTTGAGTTTGGTATATCAGTTGGTTTTAGTGTAGTCGTTAAAACGGAAACATGCAAAATAAGAATTTAACATGCCGTTACGCGAAAACTATGAGAGATAAAAAAAATTTCATAAGAGCCAAATTTAGTCACATTCTGTGTCTAAAATAAGGAAAAAATATCTGGTACAATTAAAAAATAAAAAATGGTGATGAAAATTTCGGTAGACCGCGCCCGTAAGTTCTTCTTGTTCCACTCGATCCATACTGATACACTATCGTCTTGCGTTTCAGGTGTGTTTAGAGATTCTTCCTCTGTGAATTGAGCAGGTCTCATGCTTCGTAATGTCACACGAGAAGTGGACTATCTTGAAGGTACGACAAATCGTCTAAATAAGCTCACATATGTTTCCAATTGTCTCCAGCAGCTTGCCCATTAGCCTTACATTTCTATAATTTTCACGCAAAACTTTCTGTTTCTTCTTTGCATAATTGCCGGTAAACATCGCTTACGGACATCCATTACGGACTAACAATTTATAGTTACAGCAAAACCATATGACACCAGACTAGAAGTGGACAGAAAGCATGACTTCCGCCAAGGCGGATTTTCGTATGGAGTATTCGTGTCTGGACGATGCCGCAGGCTGATGGGTTTTCTCTGTGGACTCCTGTTTTCCAAACCTTTAATTCCCGACGTCGCTCCAGTTTAACCTCGTGTGACCTCTTATCTGCTCTCAAGACCTTAACTGTTAAGAACCGTCCAAATCTCTTCACTTCACTAAACAAGAGGAACATATCACATAAACATGACACATCACATCACAGTGTGTTATATGATTATGGTTCCAGTCAACAGAACTCACCATCTGTCTGTAGCTTTTTCATTCAAAATTATTCGTTAATCATCCTAGTCATAGTGTACTAGACGTGTGCTGCAATCTGTGGTAGTTTTCGTTACGAAATCAGCAGCGAATATGTTTATAAAACTTGCGAGTTTCCAAATTTTGTAGGCGTTGTAAACGGCAAATATCTACGCATAAAATATCCATCTAACTCACCATCCATGTACTACATACATAAACTATACTATTATGTGATTATGCAAGGTGTTGTTGACGCAAAAAGCCGGTATTTATGTGTTGATGTTGGTGGTTATGGTCGTCGAATAGATAGAGTAGTGTTTCTAACTACATTATTGTGTTTAAATCTATAGTATGAATGTATTTAGAGTATTTTGATCAATATTAGTTTGAAATTGTTCAATGAAATGTCATACGAACTGAAAACAAATTATGTGTGATGCAAAATGCATTTATCGCGTATCGTTATTTTAAGATAATGCCAAATTAAATAAAATTATTCCAAAAGACGTTCTCTGCTAATAAAATTAAATTAAATAACAGGGAAGTTTGACATTCTACTAACTCCAGAAAACGAAAAGTGGCCTTTAAAGTAGCTCTCTGAGGTTGGCAGTAACGCGGAGCCCACTTCGGCTTACGTCGAAAAATAACCGTTCTTCGTTTTTAAGGGCTCTGGCTACCTAGGTTACAGCCACGGAGAAATAGCAATGAATCAATTATACAGAAACTTACTTCTCGACAGACCGAATATAAAGTTTTCAAACAAAAATACGCTGCTAATTATTTGAATACAATAGTAGGCTACCCCTATATGAGATTTCGCCGTTTCGTAATTTTAATTTAATTTAAAAAGTGATATTTTAAACATACATTTCGTTATGTTATTGTAAGTAATATTTACATTTTTTTAAACTTTACAATACATATTACGTAGAATACTTTATGTTTGAAAATATATCTTCACAATTTATCTTTTAATGGATAGTAAAATATTGTGCTGCTGTTTAAGTATGCCGGTAGGTAATTTTTGTGGTATAATAGGTAGTATTTTTACACAAGCTTTATGTAAAATAATATTTTTTTTCATACAAAATAATCCAGCTCTCATATCAAAATTTGAAAGAGAAAAAAAAAAAAACGGCGACATCAAATAACTGCTTCCCAAGACTTTGTTGGCTGTGCAGGAAAATTTGTTCTTTTGTCGTTAGTAAAACAGCTACAAACCAATTTCTGTTCTCTGCTATCAGTTTTATTTTGGCTGGGTACTGTCTGAGATACTTACAAGAGAGGTCAATGTCGCTGATCGATCATGGATGTGGTGTAAACCTATAAGCGTTAGAAATCTGATTTGTTTCCGAAAATATTCGAAACATTACCAAGTTTCTGAGGATGACGTGTTTGCTTCAGGTGACGAAAGTATACGCGACTAGCGCCAATGCTGCCAGGTTGGATTAGGTACTTCGGGGATTTCCGGGCGGGCTCGGATTTCCTCGGCTCGAAGTCCGCCGTCTCCGTGTGGACGCTGCCGATGTTCCTGGACTCCGTGTGTCGAGCCTTCGGTCAGGTAAGCTCTCAGCTCTAACATAACGTTTTATTAGCGTGCACGGTAATGTAATATTAGACCGTAACATGTAAGCTTGCGGCAAGCCTGCAATTGATTTGATTTAATCTTGCCATTATAAGCCCTATATGATAAGTTTGATTCAAGCTTGAGTCAAGCCTATTTTTTACAGTTGTATCCTGCCTTGTACGAGGTAAGCCTGCTACAAGCTTGCAGCAACCTTGAATCAAGCTTTCCTCGCAAGCTTGCTTCAGGCTTGTCGTGTGGAGACTAGTTACCTTGATTCAAGCTTATGGCTTGCCATTACAAGCTTGCTGCAAGCTTGCAGACTTGTCATGGCAAGCCTGATTCAAGCTTGAATCAAGCTTATTTTGCTACCAGGGTAGCTACGTGAGAGGTTAGACTGGTTTGCGGCAGAAATTCGTAAAGGCGCTCGGCACTAAAAAAAATCATAATTTTTTAACTGTACCAAACATTATCCAACTTTTACATGTTCCATTAACATACATTTTCTACAAATAAAATATTTTTAATTCCATAGTTTTCTAAGAATCGCATGTCAAGTTAGCAATTTGGATATTTTCGCTACTTACTCTAAGTAGAAACTATTAAAACGATACGAATGAAATACTTGTAATGAAAGTAAATATATTAGTCTACTGAATGTCACCTTTGTAGTTTCACGTAAAAATTGTTTGTATCAATAAAAAATGCCAGAACATATCTAAATTTATGCATATATTTGCATACCTGTATTTTCAAAATGTTAATTTTACGAGAAGCAATAAATGTGTCGTTCCGTAGTTTAATACATTCACTTTCACTAAAAAACATTTCATTCGTATCGTCTGAATAGTTTTTACTTTGGGTAAATATATATCATTTTATCTACATGCTTCGACGCCTTGTATGCTCACCTTCATCTGTGCTTCGTGTTCAGTGATTGGACAAACACAACACCAAATCCTGAAACTGAGGAGGCATCAGTTGCCGAACTATGGTGCAAGGGGTCATGGGTTCGAATCCCAGCACGGGCAAGGGTGTTTGTGTCATTTTATTAGGTATAAATAGTTTGTAAGCCGTCCCTTGCTAAGCATAATGGCATAAAACTGGGAACGTAAATAAACCCACTAACTTAAATAAATTAAATATAACTTCTCCGGCTGAAAATTTAACGCGGGATGAACTCTAATTACGAAGCCAAGCAGTTGGACAAGAATATGATTAATACAGGTTTAAAAGTACACAAGAAATATGATAGTCTCATTCAATAAACATTTGGTCACGATTTCACTTAAGTAAATAAATAAGATACAAATTGCTCTCCATAAACCACCAAATTGAATAGCAATTGCTGTTCTCTGATTGGTCATTTTGCTTTAACTTATACCTAAGATATAAATATAATCAGCTCTTATGTCAAGCTAAGAACGCACACGACCAGCACACAAATTGTACACAACAATAATGTACAAAATACATTGAACCCAAAGAACGTCTTAAATACGAGGCATATGTGTACTGTTAAGTCGCGTGTTACCCAACTTTAAACACGTTTGAGAATAACTCGCTCAACATCATTGTTCGATCGATTAATAATTTCAACATGTTTTCGAGGTTCAGCACCTAAACCTAATAAAATTATTTAATTGTTATCACATTTATATTAAACACTAGCAGTCCCCCGCGGCTTTGCTCGCGAGTATTATTCGTAACTGATAATATTTACTTTAATTGAAAAACCTCTTTGTACACAAGATTGGTACTTCAGTCATCAAGTGTTAGAATGTCCAAGCGGCTAGTTGAACTAATTCTGCAGAAGGATAAGTAGCTATGTCCATGCGAAAAGCAGTCTTAAGTTTGTCCCTGCCACTAACAGCGACTTCGCCTGGGCCTTATTTATAAAACTGCCAATTTGACGTTCTATGGTAGTTACAGACATCTAAGGTAAGAGGTTAATCGAATGAGAAACATCTGTTTACCCTGTGCACAACCATTGGTGACGGT
>PNEQ01000364.1:0-20984 GCA_003012365.1 Medauroidea extradentata
AGACCTCATGGCACTTAGGTACTATTCGTACCAAAAGACCCCTACAACCAATCACAGCTCAGGACACGCCCCCCTAGACAACGTCTTGGCCAATCAGAGGCCTTGCACCACCAAGGGGAGGGGGCTGCAAGGTTATTCAAATGCAGGTTAGGCCGGTTTTGCTCCCTGTGGGGACAAAACGCCCATGCTCCCCCTACTACGATGCATGGAAGAAAATCGAAGTAGAATTTAATTCATCTAGGAACCTATTTGTGTAACATAACCTACAAAGTTATGTAACAATAACATAACCTTAATAGGTATTATAATATAGGCCTACAAAAGTATCTTAAGAACTTTTCAATCCAGATTCTCTGAACATCGTATGTTTTATTTTTAAATACCGTTACCCAAGATAAGTAGTACAATGTACAAATATGTGTTAACATATGTAACAAAAGTTTCTACCAATTATGCAAAATAATGTATGGAAGTATAGAGGCATGTGACATAACCACGAAATGTTTTCACATAACCTACAAAAGAATATTACTTACCCGAACATATTAAAGTTTATGGGATGTAAATAAAACATGCAATAAACACGTACACACCTGTCTGTGGTCACTTCCAGCAGTCCTTCAATTATTTATAGTATTGCTAGGACAGTATTTTTACTCAGACGAAATCTCATAACAATTTCACGGTCATCTAATTACATGTGATTTGGATGTTCCTGCAAAAGTCTTGGCCTTCTTCATCCTCATCTTCAAACAATAAATTTATATCATCTGCCATCATAACCTAAAAAATTATCACTGTTTATATTCTTGTTTGTTTTAAAAGTCCTGTTTAACTCTGTAATCAATACCCCTTATTATGAATAAGATAATCAGTAGGTACCGACTGCTAACCCATTGATGAATCTTAACCAGTATTTCAGAAGCATATATTGTTGCTAACCATTGGTTTAATTTTAATCGGAAGATAATCAGAAGAAAATCAGAGATTGAGTAACCGGACCTTACTGGGTAATGTCACCCGGCGCCCTCTCTGGTTCTAAATCTGCCATCAGGCAGAACACAAGTCATCTAGGTAATCTCTATGTATAAAAGAGAACACTGACTGACTGACATATCAAACTGCAGCCCAAACCTATGGACCTAGAAATGTGAAATTTTTTGTGTGGGTTCCCCTCAGGTCGTAGGCAAGCACTAAGAAGTTTTTTTTTAATTTCGACCTCTGAGCGGGTGAAAATGGGTGAAATGTATTTCCGAAGAAACGACGATAGAGCTTGAACCCAACGGCCTATCATCGTGATTTTTACTTTAATAGGACACACATAAAAATGCACATTAGCTAATTGAAGAATTTTTCGAAAATCAACATTTAAGGGTGTTAACAGTCCTTAAATGTGATAGCGATTAACTATCGATATCTATAGAATCCTTCGGGATAGAGAGTTGGCATTCGCTTCAAAATGTTTCTTATGTAATTACCCAAAATGTAGTTTTAGGATTTTTTGAAATTCGACCCCCGAGCAGTAAAAAGGGGTAAAATGTGTTTATTATTAATCGTCTATATCACGGAAATACAATTGACTATCGTCATGATTTTTACTTCAAATGGTTATGTATACAAATGTCTATGACAGAACTGCAAGATGTTTTGCGAAATTCCTTAATTAAGGGGGTGAAAATACGTGAAATATGTTTTCCATTATTCCTCCATATCTATCTAACTAATCGAGATATCGAAGTGATCTATGCTTTAGAATGATGCTTTTGTAAATATCCCAAATAGGTACCATTAAATATGTTTTCCGAATTCGACCCCAAAGAGGTTATAAATTGTGTAAAATATGTTTTCGATTCACGATCGATATATATATATATATGTGTGTATATATGTGTGTGTGTGTGATTGTTTTGCATGTTTCCGTTTTAACGACTACACTAACACCAAGTGATGTATCAAACTAAAAAAAAATCACAGTTGATAAAAACATTGCTGGCTACAGTGACCTGCTCATAAAATTAAAGAATAAAAATTATTTGTATTTAAAAATAATTGAATTTTAAAAATTTTTATTTTGAGTTTCAGCATTTTTTTAAATTCAAATAATTTTTGTTCTTTAATTTTATGAGCATGTCATTGTAGCCTGCAATGTCATTATCCACTGTGATTTTTTTGAGTTTGGTATGTCAGTTGGTTTTAGTGTAGTCGTTAAAACGGAAACATGCACAATATGACTTTAACAAGCCATTACGCGAAAACTATGAGAGATAAAAAAATTTCATAAGAGCCAAATTTAGTCACATTTTGTGTCTAAAATAAGAAGAAAAAAAATCTGGTACAAATAAAGAATAAAAAAATGGTGATGAAAATTGTGGTATACCGCGCCCTTAAAGGCTGTGCAAATGTGCAATTCTGACCCACAAAAACTTTTCAACACACATGAAATTAGTGCAATTTGTATGAAGTCGTTCAGTAGTGGTTAAATGTATTATACAGTCTTCTACCCAGTAAGTTCCTCGACAGCATTAGTCCACATATAGGCCTACCATCTCACTAGCCTCAATGTTGGGGCACCAAATACGTTTATATTTCTGAGAAACATTATCCCTCCAAAACATGACGGTTTTGAAAAACAAGTTTGTTAATGACAGCACCGTCATCAATGGTTGTGCTCGATGGTAAACAGTCTTAATTTCACGTAAACTACGTAATTAATTCGATTACACACTTACATTTAAGAGTCTGTAACTACCCCACAACGTCAACTTTGCTGTGACAATAAGTACGGCCCAGGCCAAGACGCGTGGACAGCTACAGCTACATATCCTGCTGCAGAGTTAGTTCAACTATTTAGCAGCTTAGTCATGCTATCACTTGGTGACTTATCTGGTGTACAAAGAGTTTTTTCAGTCAAAGCAAATGCCAACTACTACAAGTAATACACGTGAGCAAAGCCGCTGCCGCACTGCTAGTATACGTACACAAATATATAACATAGGACATAACGACATTAAAAAAAGTCGTAATTAAGAGGGTGAAAAGGCATGGAATTTATTTTCTATTATTCTTTGATATCTATATAGCCAGTCGAGATATCCAAGTGCTGTTTGCTTCACAATGATGTTTACGTAAAGACCGAAAATATATCCGACTCCAAAGTTGTAAAAAAAAGTATAATATGTTTTCTCGATTCGTGATCGATATAATCGATCTTACAGAATTTTCAGATATTAACGCGATTTTTGTTTAAGATGAATGTTTACTTAGGTACTTGAAACATAGTTTATTGATTTTCGAAATTTGACACCTAAGGGGGTGGAAACTTGTGAAACGGGATGAAAAGTGTTTCCAATTAATCGTCTGCGTATTTTTTAAATCAACGGAGTATCTTCACGATTTCCACTTGAATTTGATGCCTTAACTTTCTATAGTTTCTTTATATATTATTTTTTTTTTAAATTCGAACCCCGAGAGGGTGAATAAACATTAATTTTTTTTAGATAAATCTATGAGTGTATTCGAACACGTCGAGATATAGTTGCTTTTTGTTTTATGACGGTGAATACGTAAATTCCCGTAAAAAGAAATGAAAAAAGTTTGTAAATGAATCGTCGATTACACTTTGATTCAATGGGTTGTCGCAGTGATTTTCACCTCATTTGGATACTTATACGTATTTTTAACACGTTATGGTAAGATTTCGCAAAGTTCGTTCACGAAAAAGGGGAAAAAGCGCAAAATTGGTTTTCGTTAACCCCATGATATCTACCTAACCAGTTGAGATATTGATATATGTTTTGCTTCAGAATGGCGCTAACGTAAACACGATAAATAATTAGCTCAGTTTTATTAATGAGAAAATAGTTCTCAAGTACCCGGTTGGGGGAGGATGTGTGTGGGTGTATGTAAATCTCTCAAAGCAGACGATCCAAAAAAAGTAAGTACAACATTAGAGAAGTATTTTATAGGGAAGTTAAGACATTCTGCAACTATACCGTTATATATGCACCACATCTATGTGCCCAGTGACTGAGTATTTTATTTATTTTTGATTAACGGTACCTACTGAGGGCACTGTCATCAATAATCGCGCTAGATGCAAACAACAAAACAAATTATAGTTCGGGGGAGGTGGGAGGCAAAACGGGGTGTAGCGGCAGAACAGGAAACCCCACAAAATTTGTGGAAAAATTTTTTTTTTTCAAAATATATCTAAAACGGACATTAATGACCCTTAACATCATTTTGCACAATTTAGCACTTTTCAAACCTAATTTTTTTTGTTTCAGAAATACTATCGCATTAAATTGAAAACCCCGCAAACGGAGTTGCGGGTAGCAGCTGGTACTATTATACAATGGGAAACGAAAGGGTTGATAATGATACAAGTTTAAATGTAAAACATTGCATAAAGGAAAGTGCAAAATGGCACCATTTTCGTTTGCACCAATAATTACCAAACATCCTGTATATAGCCGACATTCGGATAAAGGCTGTGGTAGGGGGAGCTCAATCGAGTAGCGGGTTGCCATTCAGGCGAAGCCAGGGGGGCGCCTAATGCTGGAATCACAATAGCGCACGGATACGACGCGAACTTGCCAGCCAATCAGTGTCGGGGCATATATAACGTCTAGGCCACAAAAATGGCGGATGCGACGTGAATTACGAATACAAAGTAGTTATATTTTTATTCGCGTAGCGGACGCGACAAAGTTGTCAAACGAATTTTAAAATTTGTGCCCGAATGTTGGTGGAATTGGTAAGTATATTACATTTATTTATTTTACGAAAGAATTTTGTTTGTTATTATAAGCAAATCATTATTTTAAGCAAGTGTTTATAGTGACTGTCATGGGCGTACCCAGGGGGGTGGTTTTGGGGGTTCTAACCCCATCCGAAATGTCAGTTTTCTCAGCTTGGTGTTATATTTTACAAAAGGTAGAATATACTATAAAAACAACCAAAATGATAATAAATTATGTTGATATTACACTTACAGACGCCAGGCACAGACGACATTGAAGCATTTGTGCAATATGAGAGTTCAAAACCCCCTCAGAAAACTATTCCTATGTACGCCCATGGTGACTGTTTCCACGCGTGAAAATGCTAGTGGGTATTGAACATATATTACAAATAAACGGAGAGATTATAATGTAGAAACAAGAAACTACCTACATTATTATTATTTAGTATTTTTCGCTCGGGAAACAAACTAGTGTTCAAAATAAACGTGAATTTTTTAGTGTCGCATCACAACTTTTTTTTACTATACAAGACTTATTTGTTTGTTACTATAAGCAATAAAAACCATTTTAAGCTAACATGTGTAATTATTGTGATTTTTTTTTCACATTTGGGAGAGCCAGTGGGTATTTAAAATGTATTACAAATAAATAAAAACTAAATACTACAAACATCTATGGCTGTAAAATATTTTGTTATTCTTTTTACCTCATATCTTTGGTAGCAGACGCAGTGGTTAGAGCACTCGCCTCCCACCATGGCGATCAGGGTTCGATTACCCGGCGGGGTCGGTCCCCGGGTGGGAGTAGTGCTGGGCGATGTCGCTGCTCGGCGGGTTTTCTCGGTGATCTCCCATTCCCCTCCCGCTTTATTCCGGTTCAGCTACACATTCACGTAATATCACCGCTGATTAGTTCTAAAAACCTTGATGTTAAGTGTTGACCAAAATATATTCACTTCGCTACTTTGGTAGCAACACACCGCATAGTTTTTAACATTTTTGCACCCAAAGTGTCACACATTTTGTTATGAAAATAAGCTAAAATCAAGCAAATTTTTATTGTGAACAAACGATGCATTATTTTACAAAACACCTATATAGATATGTACACCGTATAACTGATCTTAGTCACGATAATTTCAAGTCATTCCGTTAAAAAAAGTTCGAAATGTTTTGCAACAATATGAAAAAACTGAACTTATAGCCCGGTCTTATTGGCGAGATTTTGAGGATTGGGGATTAAAGTAAAATAAAAATCAATCCATCCATTAATTTTAATACTGATTGTCAGCAGCTGCCTCATACAGTTACGTCGCTCAGCTGAGACACTCTCCCGCCTCCTGAGTGGCCGGTATATGTCAACTGAATCTCGGTTGGGTAAGGCAACTTGTGCAGCAGGCAAGACTCATGATTTGGGCACATCGAGTGTGTTACATTTTTGTGGAATCTAGAATTTATTTAATTTTGGTAATTTTCGAGGAAGAAATGGAAAATTCGAAGGATTTTTTTGGGGTTGAGGGGGGTGACGAGAGAAGTTAGCACGATGGTAATGGTTCGACATCCAGTCCTCCGCCACGCAAAGCTGTTCCAACACTACTAAAGCGGCTGAAAGTCATTAGGCACTTCCGAAAACATTACTCAATCTGCTTGATAGAGTAGACGTTACTCTAAAATCTGGCAAGAACCACATGTGAGTACTGTCTACCTTTCCGCAAGGTCTCTAAATATTCAACCATCCATTCAGGTCTACCCAGCTCGGGAGCAGGGTAGATAGCAGCCAGAAGACGATAAACGAGAAATAGTTCGTAAAACCTAAACAGACATAGGCTTCTGCTATACAGAGCATAACATATTATGTTGTAAGGTGTCCAAATGCATTTTGACGATAAAAACTACGTCAGAACTTAGTATTTTTGTTGGATGAGAAGTCTGGAGTAGTTTATCAAGTAAAATATCGCCAGAGAACGTATTTAAGGTCTGGATTATATTATATAATTATCAATTACGAGGCCTTCTATACGTATAAATTTTTAGCATTTTAAAATTAGTTGAATATTGTAAATTCTTAGTTAATTTAAAAAGCAGCAGTTGTGTGTCAGAGAACTTTAACTTTTTATTCCCTCATTGCTACGTAAATTTGTAAGGGTTAGCTGTAGCTTTTTGTACAGTATGCATTTGTAAGTACACAACTGTATTGCTATGCATGTATATTGAACCAGTACAAAAATATATTCTGTACTGTCCTAACATGATCTAATTATACAGGTCGGCCAGAACGGCGACTGAAATACACCACTTCTGCAGATTTTGCCGCATTTGGTTTATTTTAATATGCCGTCTACGTACTACTCTTTGAATTTATGCTCGCTCGGGAAGAACCGTTAAACATCAAACAACTGAGTAGACCTGATCACATGACCAGTACTACCGAGTAGATAATACCTACTATGTTTTCGTAAAAGTCTGCTGTGAAGTACCTAAATACCATGTCTTATAAACATTCCGTATAAATAACTGATAACTGAGAACTGAAGTCAAATTCGTTACATGATGCGTGGTAAATATATGCGATGAGTATTTTAAATAAATGCTTACAAATTAACTTGAACACTTTTATTAAAATAGCTATGTCCTTCATCGTAATTGAGTCTGGTTGCACCTAGACAATGTAAAAATGCAGTTTATGTTTAAGTTTTGAAAATGAAATGTATTTTATTAAATCCTCGGTGGCTTCATACTTTACTTTCATAAAAATTACTCACTATGAATTATATCAGCAAATAAACAACATTATAACAGAAATCACATACAGTATGAGGTGGGCTTCTTCACATGTGTTAAGCTACACAGTTTCTGTAGCTTTACGATTAAACGACTAAAGCAGATAAAATTGTAGTTTTATACATGAACCGTCATTACTTTAGTAATTGAAAATTAATATTTATAGGAATAATACAGTTAACTATTTTGTATGTATTTGTAAGTAACTGTTACGGTTTCCATAAAATGTGAGGGAAAATTACCATAACAAATTTTATCAGTGATGTATAAGTCTCTTGTATTATAACGATACTGATGTCATCATTTAATTACTTTTGACAGAGAGTACATTCCTAAATTTTAATAAAAGGTTTATTTTATTTAAAATTAGGTAATTTTAAATAACGTAAAGAATTATATATTTTTAAAGGCTTCAAATTTTGTTAACTTTATTTTTATTTTTTGTTTGTAATAATAATGTTACGTCATTCTTCTATTTATAGTTTTGGAAGAAAATTAATCGTTAGTTTTTAAGTTTGTTAATTGGTTGCCAATGAAAAATTCTGTTATAGCAAAGAAAGCTTGGCTCCAAGAATTTTCTCTTGAGAAGATTCTTCTTGGTATGGACTTCAAGAATGCAAGCCACAATTAAGCTATGCGCTCTTTTAAAAATGTTGTGTAACTCTTAATTATATACACCAGGAACGAACATGAATAGTTGAGTTACCATTTAGAAAACTACAGTACAGGAATATGTTTCGTTTTTAAACTTATCAGTTTACTGGATGGGAAGTTGTTAGTGCCTTAAAAGTATTTGACAAGGCATCAGTTCTAGCCATGACATCTCACGAACAAGATACGTTATCTACAGCCGAAAATTCAAAGTAAGACGAACGTTTCCTTGCTTCCGCTTTATAAGTATCTTGCCGAGCTTTCAAAATTTGGTTTCATTATCTTACCGTCTGGTTTTAAAACACCTGTGAGCCATGAGATCATCTAAATTTGCTCCTGAAAAACGCCACCAATAAAATGTTTCGGCATAAATTATTTAAAAAAGCTGCTTCCAAATTAAGTTGCGCAAAAATGACTAAATGGTTTAGTTTAAACACTTTTCCCGTACAAGTTAAGACTTAAAGTATTTAAAAAAACCACCGACTCACAGGATAGTACATTAAAAATCGATCAGACCAGTAGAACTGCTCACATTCACTTATATAAAAAATACTAGAAAATAATTGATGGTCTTTAAACGGCTGAACATATTTCCTTGAATCATAGCTAAAAACACTCTCGATCAAGTCAGCTTTCAAACAAACAAAAAAAAAACTAAATGCAAATCGGTTCATTAGTTTAGGAGCTATGATGCCACACACAGACGCGTCAAACTTATAACAACCCTCTTTATTGTAAGGAAGATAGGAGTAGAGAAACTTCGCCTTTATATTTTTTCTTTTGTCGGCTCTATTTACATCCACCAAGTTTGTTGCATTGTAATTTTTTTACTTTTATTAAACTACGTAAAACTATCGCTTATTTTCCTTTTGACGAGATGAATATTTTCTGTCTTAACTTCAAATGTTGATTTTATTGTATTGTCTTCGCATGTTCACGTAATGGACGACTTGAAGTACACGCCCCCTGACGTCACCGCAGGGGAAAAGTACTGTGGGAAACACAGCTTGTTTACAGACATGCTGATTTGTTAGTTGGTAATTGCAGAAAGCAAAAGTGTTGCGCATTCATAGATTTCCAAGCGAGGGTAAAAAATAGTAGTTTCTACTTCATGGTTAAGATACGCAAATACATAAGATTAATGTTTACCTGACAAAACGGCAAATTCTAAACAAATAATCAATTTTCTTGACGTACATCTCATCCGGGACGTCTGACGCCAAACCGCTAAACGAATGTTATGTTCGGCTGCGGTATCCATGGAGATAGGAATTGTATCACACACCTGACTGAAGCTCCGCCTCTTTTCAAGTCGTCCATTAACTACCACGTTATATTCTGGCGCCCACCCACACACATTTACGACACATTCATTTAATTATCATTTCATACAGCATAAAATCGTAGCCTACCTAAATTTAGTCTTTTGCCTTAGGTAATTGAATGTGGAGTAGTTAAAACTGTCAAAAGAGAGTTGTTAAAATCTACATAATTATGTGAGAAATAAAACTTACGGTAGTTTGATAAGCCTCCTTCATCATATCATAAAATAAATCTTGCTAAAATCTCAACTAAGGAAGGGATAAAGGGAAATACAGCACAATGAGTGATACGAACTCTTAAAGATAATAAAGTTCAGTTATTTTCACGTACAATTTTTCCTGTCACGGAGGAAACAACTTTATTTACATAACAAAAATAGATTATTTTTACGATTCTTGAAAATGTTTTTTTTTTTTTTTTTTTTTAGCAACAAGGGTTTCTTCTTGAAGTTACAGTCAGCCGTGTCAATAATCTGTATGTTGTCCTGCGAAATATTACAGTATGACAAGCACAGCTATGAGAATCACAACACATTTTTAAAATGAAAGTTCATTCTGAGACCCTGACAACAGATTCGGAGTGAATGTACTGTAGCAACACTTCACAGAGACCACGGCCATATAAGTACAGATCTGGACACGTGTCTGAAAACTTGAGCCTCTTGTTAACTGATAGTTGGTGATATTGCCGCTGGTTCGTTACTTTAAAGTGGTCGGGGTTTAGCATGGCGAAGATAGGCGGTATTAATGTTCACTTGTTTCGAAGCCACATCATGGTGGCCTTCGGTTGCAGAAAATGCTAATTGAAATTAATTCTTCCTTCATCATTGACAAGCACAGAGAAAAATATACTAAATAGAAGTTTCTGTAGTCCTTTCTTTCTGTCTGGCAAAAAATAATACATTATCTATTTCCTTATGTTCACATGCAAAAATCCTACCACTTGTACAGCAGTGCACCAGTGGCAATATCATGAACTATCAGTCGATAAGTTAGTCAACCAACATATGTTAGCAAACATGCAGTGTCCAGACCTGTACTTCTACGGCTGTGACGGAGAATGTATATCGACCCCTGCCAGACACCAAAGGCCTGAAGACGAACACTTGTTATCTCGTATCGATCGATGTGTAGCGATTAACTGCGATAACTACCGATTGTAATTGTTTACCACTAATGTCACTGCATTCAGTCATTCACAAGTGATAACTTGTAACGCATATCGTTCGTTAACATGCAAAATGATAGTTTGAAATCACACCCCTGGAAACATAAAAGTGTTCACGCAACATTTGCAAACTGCATACTGCTCTTCGTCGCATCTGCTCCAGGCGGTTAAATAATTACTGAAGTTTACAATTATTGATACAATTCCAACTGCAATTTCAAAACCACTCTTTACGTTGATTCGGATGCAAGAATTGGAAAATAATCGTTAAAAAACACAACACTTCAGTCTTATTAAAACTGGATCCAGAATAGTTACATAATTATTCCGCACATTTCATGGTTAAGGACTCTGCCCAAGAAGTTTGACTGGGGAATTAATGTCAAAATGAAATATTTCATGAATCAAGCAAATATTTCTCTGCGTGAAATTTCTGGGAAAATGTTGATATATGAGAAAGAAAGCAGAGTATTTCATGTTAAATCACACACAGGCACATACACACATACATACATACATACATACATACATACATACATACATACATACATACATACATACATACATACATACGGGGTTGGCGAAAATTGTGGTAAAGCTCACTGGTACAGGCAGCAAGACCTAAACAGCAAAAGTGTGACCACCATCCTAGCTAATAAATTAAAAATATGGAGTCACTTCTGTTATTATGCATGTATTTCCGTGCCTGTACGCCTGTGGCAACCCATCGTAGTGAATAAAGAACAGAAATGACATAAGGAGCAAATAAGGTTCACGTGTCCAAACACGCTCAGACACACAGTTACTGTGACACGAGCACTCAAAGTGTAAGATTTATGACAATGTCAACAGGAAGGCAACCCTAGTAGTACATGTATGGTGACATTCTTACTGGGACCACTACCCACTAGCGATGTACAACCCTGCATACATATAATCATGCTTCTGAATTGTAACCGGCAGGTCAATGTCACATTCGTAATATACGTATATTGTCACTTCACAGTTATGAACACTACCTTCACCTTGGTTGTACGCCCATACGATTGACAATAGAGAGGTGGTTGCCATTATTATAGTTTTTAATTTCGGTCTTGCTACCTGCAGATTTTCCACTATTTACATTCCACCCTCTATATGTGTGTGTGTGTATGTGTGTATAATATGATAGAATATTTATTTCAGCAAACATATGTATGAATTATTAAATTTTTCACTTTTCCGCAGAGTGCTCTTTGAACTGGTTAATATTTAAGTTGGTCCAATAAGAATTACTTTATTTATACATTGAGTCGTCTCCATATCAAACCCCATGGTTGCAAACTTGGCCAGTAGAGCCCTTAAACCCGCAGCAATGAAAGCTACTGTTTGCAGTTATCTCTGTATTGCTGGAGAGATGAGAGTTGCATCAGTAGCGGAGATTCCATTCCAGGGTGTGCAAGTGTGGTCATAATGACTGCAGCATCCAGCACTGGAGTCAAATAATCTCACAGACACTCCTCGCCTGCTCGCTCACACCAGTTCACACGAGTCTCTTTACACAAGTAAAGATTCTGTATTCATCCAAGCCATGCTAGGGCGCATTTTCTCCTTCTTATACTTCCGCCTGAAGCACATGTCTATCCCGTTTGCTAACACATGTCTACGTCTCTGGCTTAGAACCGAACCAGGCGGCACAGCAGTAACTCCTTGATCGCGCATTCGCCATTCAATTCTCGGCTTCAGTCATTCCGGTCATAATTTGCCACACCGATGTTCAAAGAGTTAAGAATTTAGGCGTGGTAAACATTTCCGTATACACTAATGATAGATAGCGTTCCTTTTCATTTTTAATAAACAGTCCAATGTATATTTTTATTACTAGACTTGAATAGTGACAAAAGAAGCGTGGTCTGTATCATACAATTTCAGTAAATTTTGAAAGTTTTTCAACAACCTCTTTTTTCATTAGGTAATGTCGTCCACATGACAACATTTAGGCCTACTGTGTATACAGTGGAGTAGACATCTTAACTCTATTTTGTAACAGAAAATTTCGACTTATATTGTATCAGAAATGTACATAACAAAAAAAAGACACGCGCCAAAACAGATGTTAAAACTCACGGATGGAATGTCTAACAGAGTATAGCAAGAGTTCGCTTACATATGACGACATGAGCTAGAGGCGATCCAAAGGTTAGGTCGGCATTTCTTCGTAAATTTTCTAATGTCCTTCGCCTAGTTAAAAAACAAAAGAATGTAGGCCTGTCTCCAAAATGACACCTTCTAAAGAAGCTATCGTACTCCGAAAAAATGTTCGATGACCCGGAGGAAAAAGAAGATGAACGTTTTCAATATACTAGGTAACTCTTCACAAAATTGTCACATACTGTACTTCGCAGAACATTCTTAAATCGTTTAAACAAAGTTCAACCCGAGATAAAATTATGTGTCAGGTTTGACCCATGATAATTGTCCTGCCTTCGTGCTGGCATGAAAGCTTACAAATGTTGGCCACACATTCCGAAACAAATAAATTCATTTAAATGTACTATATTTTATCGTCGTCAGTCACAATATTTCTTCACATATTTCCGGACGGAAACTTTCTACCCGTATTCTCGAGTAAGAGAATCTAAGAATCTAATACAAGCTACAACTTCTATTAAGAAAACACGCTGCTATACAGTTCAAATATGATCTGTCATTGACCATTTCTGGCTTCTTATCAGTAGTTCTGATTACGAGTTCCAGAGCAGACAAGAAATTTGGAGCTATTATCACAGACTCTTCTATCCCCACAAACACACAGAAGTGGCAGTCCTGGTGTATCATGTGCGAGGATCTCCTTAAAATCTGTTCACTTGTACTAAGGGAAGGTCCTCCTGTAGTACTCTGATGCAAGCAGAGCCGATTCTTGATGGAGTTCACCAAATTGTGCTTTACCTCCACAAAAACAGGGCAGTGGCAGTCCTGGTGTATCATGTGCGAGGATATCCTAAAAGTCTGTTCACCAGTATCTGGTCTAGGCCCTCCTGTAGTACTCTGATCTAAACAGAGCTGACTCTTGATGGAGTGCACTAGATTGTGCTTTACCACCACGAACACATGGCAGTGGCAGTCCTGGTGTATAATGTACGAGGATCTCCCAATAAGCTTGATCCTCACAGGGAAGTCTCATGTCAGCAGAAGTGGCTCTTGATAGAATATACCAAACTGTGTTCTACCTCCACGAACACACAGCAGTGGTAGTCCTGGTGTATAATATGCGAGGATCTTCCAACAAGCAGTTCACCAATACCGAGGCTTGATCCTCACGGAGAAGTCTCATGTCTGCAGAGGTGGCTCTTGATGAAATGCACCAAATTGTGTTCTACCTCCACGAACACATGGCAGTGGCAGTCCTGGGGTATCATGTGCGAGGATTTCCCAACAAGCAGTTCACCAATACCGAGACTTGATCCTCACAGAGAAGTCTCATGTCAGCAGAGGCGGCTCTTGATGGAATATACCAAACTGTGTTCTGCCTCCACGAACACATGGCAGTGGCAGTCCTGGGGTATCATGTGCGAGGATTTCCCAACAAGCAGTTCACCAACACCGAGACTTGATCCTCACAGAGAAGTCTCATGTCAGCAGAGGCGACTCTTGATGGAATATACCAAACTGTGTTCTGCCTCCACGAACACATGGCAGTAGCAGTCCTGGGGTATCATGTTCGAGGATTTCCCAACAAGCAGTTCACCAATACCGAGGCTTGATCCTCACAGAGAAGTCTCATGTCAGCAGAGGCGGCTCTTGATGGAATATACCAAACTGTGTTCTGCCTCCACGAACACATCGCAGTGGCAGTCCTGGGGTATCATGTGCGAGGATTTCCCAACAAGCAGTTCACCAACACCGAGGCTTGATTCTCACAGAGAAGTCTCATGTCAGCAGAGGCGGCTCTTGACATAGTGCACCAGACTGTGTTCTACCTCCATCAACACATGGAAGTGACAATTCCTGTGTATGATGGGCGAGGATGTCCCAACAGGTTGTCCACCATTATCGAGGTTTGGTCCTCTTGGAGTAGTCGATGTCAGCAGAGCCGGTTCTTGATGGTGTGCGCCAGGTTGTGTCGGTGTGAGCGGTACCATACCACAGCATACTCCACGAGCCAGCCGAGCACACAGAGCAACATCAGCCCCGAGAGAGCATGTATACAGAGAGGGAAGCTGCCACTACGATCCCGGACAACACCTGTACATACAACAAACAAACACTTTAAGTCACCTGCACAGTATGTAAGAACATTTTTGAGTTAATAATAAAACTGATAAATAGTTAGTAAACATTTAAGCTGTTACGGTTCCATTAAGCTGCCAGAACATGCTACCTAGACATATTTAAGTTGAAGTGATGCTTTACCATACTTGGCAGAAGGAATTACCTCCTCACGCACCACCTTTTAAAACAGCAGAAATGTACTGTACATACTGACGATTGCCTTATAATTATCAGGGGAAATTCCAAAAGAGCCCTTAAGACATAATAAACATGGTAATGCCTAAGACACAGATGTGGGCTTACACTTTGAAACTTATGTTTCTAGTAGCCAAAACCAAAGCGACCAAGACACAAACTATCTGCTTTCAAGACCAACACGTCTACTTCGTACGACAATTCAAATACCTGGGCTTGAAACTGGTGGACAAAGTAAGTTTTCACTACCATGCTGACTATACAAGTAAGAAGACAGTCATAGTTTAGCAGAATCTGAAGGCAATAAGCAACATCGAGTGGGCCTCACTTTCCAAACCTTGAAACCGATCTAGCCAATTTTTGAAGTGAAAATGACCTATGAAGCAGCAAAAGGGCACCATAGAGTAGATTTAGTTTCAACGAGAAGATTTATGAGAGTTTTAGAGAGGCGGTAATGTGGTCATACCGTACTGTCTCGACCGAAGCTCTCCGAGTGCTTGTGGCACAATACTCTTAGATCTTCTCATATAAAGAGAGAGAGAGAGAGAGAGAGAAGTACTAACTGAAAGAACATGATGCAGGAATGTGACTCCTTACAAATAAATAGATGGAATGAAAGCGAAGAACGAGCATGACAAGGTCTCTGACAAAATACGAGGATGAACAGTGGCTTTGTGGAGATTTACCACTCTAGCTTCCAACTAGCAACTGGTCATGGAAACCTACACCAGTTAGAACTCGTAACTTCTGTTATTTGCGAGATGTGCGGAATTGATGACACCACAGAACACATTATTACAAGATATCATGGAATGGCTCCACCAAGATATATAGAGCAAGAGCCTTCAATTCATTGGTCAACGTCATGAATGATAAGAACACACATGATATCAGGAATGTACTTTCAACTAATATCGGCCAACGACTCGAAGAGTTTGACAAGCGGTATGTCTTGCATGATATTTATGATGACCTATGAAGGAAATCCCATCTCGTTGACAGCAAGGTCATTAGAGATGGCAACACACAATTTACACAATTACATATCTAGGACAGGGTTCGACCGTGGAGTTTGTTAAGGAACAAATCCAGCACTCTTCTGGAGCGATTTTGGATTTCCTTGACTCAGGTCTAATGGCCAGGATGAGGTGTGACGTACGTCCAGGTTTCATACGCGCATAACATGTCTACTCAGGCAGCCATCTTACCGTCAGTAGCTTTGCAGGACAGTTTGAAAGAAAGATACTTACCTGCCAGGTGCTTAGAGCTGATGCGCAAACAGTCGGTGCATTGCGTTACTACTGAAAAGCACTGACCAGTAATTTCAGTAATGTCAACTACAGCTATGTTACCACTGACGACCATTGATGGTCACTGAGGATGGTTTTCGGCCGATTCCTCTCGCGAGGCCACAGCGACCCCTGATAACCACTGAGTTTGCAGGAGCTTTGGAGGATACAATGCCAGTAAAATAGACGGCACAAGATTAAATTCATAAGTTCTCTCTAAAAATTAATTAATATCTTATGTGGATGGTACCCGTGGGCCAAGGTATCGTATCAGTCTTGCAATTAACGTTTATAGAAGTTCACTTCATGTTTCTACATCAGAGCACATTTACTTGAGAATGATAACAAAATTAAAAAATAAGTAAATTATTTTACTTTTTTTTCGCGAAAAGTTAAGGGGAAAAAATTGGAAAGCATATAATTAGGCCTAAATAACGGATTTCGGCTTGTGCAGGACAACTGTTAGAGAACTAAAACTTTGTGTAGTTAGCATTACTGTCGAAAGAGTGAAGTTGAAATTACTTTCAGAAATCACGTGCGAATATAAATTTTCCGTTAATGAATGATTTCTGCTTCTGTGTGGGATGAAACTCGTAGAATTCTGGCTTTTAAACGCGAAGTGTTTTACCAAAATGTTACATGTGATGTTCGTGACCACAGTTAATTATGTAATATTTTCGTCTGAATAATTTAAGGTATTCTAAAGAGTTAAAGTTAGCACTCATAATTGAAGGTTAGATTTAGGACGTAACGGACATATGTTCATCGCTGTCAATCATTCCCAAACTGTTTAATGACATACGATAATGAAATATTAGCAGATTACTTGTATTGCTCAATTTATGCTGACGATCACTGAAGGACCATATGTAATCTCAGTGCTCTTCAGCAGTAACGGAATGCGCCGAGGACTGGCCTGCAGGAGGGTAGGGTTGGTACGGTCAGAGATTAGAGAAACATACAGATGGAGCATAAGGTATCTTCTAGGTCAAGAGGTATGAAGCCTTGAGATGGAAGGGGGAGTAGCTCATCCGCCGTATTGCAACCTGAATGGAAAAAGTCAGCTTGGCCTCAGTATCGGCTGCTAATGCTTCATCAGTACTCTTCTCATCTCTAGGTAGGATGTATGGAGAAGGAACGCACCTACGAGCGGGCCGACGGTGACAGTGATGAGGCCGTTGATGACCATGTAGAGGCTGTATGCAGCGGCGAAGCGGTCAAGACTGCAGTGCTCGGCGATGGCGAGGGACAGATTGACAACCATGGCTCCCTTCAGTAGTCCCACCACACACGACATGGCCGCCACACCCAGGAAGCCGTCCACACACGCGAACACTGCAGCACACCAACACACATCACTACCTTGCTGCATGCCTGTACATACAGGTGATGTTACACAAATATAATTTACTCATCTAAAGCGTCATGAGACTAGCATTGCAAACTAGAATAACAATGTGACAAAGCACGTATCTGAACTTTCATATTAGTTTCTAGTTAGTCTATCGCTAAACACAACATATTTGTTTAAGTTACAACAGTATCATACTAAATTAGTTGTTACTGACATTCCTTTAGTATAAATTTAATCTGAACATTTAGTAATTTTTAATTAAGGCTGCTCCTCCAAGAAGGGGGTCATAGGGCTTTCAATGCTAAAAATCAGATTCTCATATCTCTGGGTGTATTAAATTTAGAACATTCATTCAAATTGCATTTTATTTTATGGAATAACAGAAATGGTGGTAAATGCTCAGAAAATTAAAACCTCATTTATAAAGTACTTTTTTGGTAGGTTTAAAATCTAAGAAAAGCTGGAAAAGCCTTCAAAAAACAGGCTATGCTGACTGCATTATTATTGCGCATGCAACACTGTTTATTTTGCTGAGTAGAATAAAAAAGTCCGCGAGGGCACCTATCTATCATTAATAGTTTACTCACAAATTAGCAAATTGTTAATAGCATGCCAGTGTTGCACGGAAGACGGCCGCTGTAGCGACGTGCTCGACAGCAGGATGTGTCGTTGACCTAGGAAACATGAGTAAGAGCGTGCAGTGTTGTCATACCTATTTGTCGTGCGGCGAGAAACTGCCCTTGGTGCGATAAGCAGCCCTCGGCGTGGTAAGCGGCGTGCCGCCAGGCTGTGTTTAATCTGAACTGAGAAGTAGCCGGACGTTCACTGAACAGTTCTTTTTCTATTGTCATATTATTAAGAAGTTTAGCTACTGTGAAGAAACTGTTATGGTGCGGAAAAGTTTTTCTGCGACATGGCAACATTAGCTCGTAATGGGGTGTGTCCAATGAAATATTTCAGTTTATAATACCAACAATGATGAATTTCAACAGTATTATTTATTCAATACAAAAGACAAATGAAAATTTTTAGGTGCGGTGTTATTTTTTTCATATAAAATTTTAATAAAATTGTTCGTTTGAAAAAAACACTAAGCAAATCAAGCAAAATGGAGCACTCCGTAAACATAGGCTACTGAATAAAATTTTAATGCATTCTGGTTAAATTAAACTACATGGAAATACATTATAATTATAACTAACAACAGAGCGGATATACTATATCAACATCACGTAATTCATTTAGTAAAATATCACCAATACAGAATATTACATTATAATTATTATAAAAAATGAGAATAGTATCTTACAATACCAGTTAGTGAGAATATTGCAAATACTGTACCTAAACCGCATTATTAGAAATATGATGGTGTTAAATTAACCATGTACAAAAATACTTTTTTTCCTAATCATTGGTGTTTAAAGAACAAAGTTAATTTAAGTTTGAAATGTTTTCATATAGTAATTTTGTTTGTTGTACTACTGTTTGCTAATTATTATTTTTTTGTCCACAATTTACAAGTTTTTGGGACACTTCATTTCGATAAGTCAAAAAAATGTTACTATTGATAAATAAATTTATCATAAAAATCCTCAAAACTAGGACATAATAACCATTTGTGTGACCTCTAAAATCAATATCTGTTCAAATATGCTAACATGTAATATACTTAACATTGGTTTTCATATAAATTCAATGCATTCTCTTTATGTACGACTTTAAATTATAGTATAGTTCACAATAGAGCAGAATATTACAGTTATAGGCTATATATAAATATCTTTGAACATCACACAAAATTAGGATATTTTATACATGTTCATTCAAATTAGCCTACTAAGCAGTAAAATGATTTTTTTATGATAACGTTTTCATTTCAGTAATCAAACAATGGCATAATTAAGCCGACAATTGTCATACTGACCATAATTTCCACACACTCAGGTTACATACGGGGACATAGCATAAAACTGCAGGATAGTTCACAACAAACCACAAGATGAAAGTTAAGTAAACTATACATAAACATCACATATTTTAGTAGAGAACAGCATATGAGAATTACCAATAAGATTATTCCGACTATTAATAAGGCTTTTTCTTGAGCTTCTAAGATATACTCAGGTTCTTAATTTCCTAGGTATTCTGCCTTCCTCTATTTCAGGAATCATACAGTCAAAATAAAATTTCCGTAAAAGTGGTAACATTTGTTCTTCATCGCGCACAATCCTGTCAACAAAAAAGTCAGCAGGAGAATGAACAACAAAGTCACAGAATGTTATTTTGGCAATGTTCTGTTGTCCCTGCACCTGGAAATAATAATCATGGTTTCTTTTCAGTTGCAAAACACCGTTCTTATTTAATTCCAGGCATATGTTGCTAGTAGATGAGTATAGTTCCTCCGGAAGCACAGGCAGCAGGCTGTAGACTTGTGTATTACTTCATTTGCCCTATTTTCCCACAATTTTCCCCTTTCCCCTCAAAATAACTAAACATTTCCCGTTTTTCCCATAAAATGTCCCGAATTTCCCTCAACATTTTCCCGGAAAATTAAAAAAATCCTCAAAATCACGCTACTGCCAAATCAGGCTGAAGGAGGCAGAATTTTAAGTAATTCTGAGCAAAAAAAAAGTTGCCTGAATTAGCAGTTGATTCCTAGAAAAATGATGGTTATGTACTATCCAGAAGACTAGATGATTGGAATTTACAGCTTCTTTCAAAACCCTGTTGTTTCAGATAGAACAGAATTTCTGCAAATTGATATTGAAATATTTCTTGTCATCAAATTGCATCCCCGTAGGATATTAGTAAGGTGTTGAAACATAATTTATGTGTTTTTAATTTTCTATTTGCTGTTTTCAAATTAATGTTTCCTGTTTTTTAAAAATGTGATTATGTACTGTAAACTATTTTGGTACTGTCAAATTAAATTTTAACCCTGATACTTAAAATGTAGTACTACAATTCTGTTTTATAAGTATGCAAAATTTTTTGTAAAACTGTTAATAATTATGATTTTGTAATGTATATTTATAGCTATGCTATGGGCAAACGTCATTGCAGCAAATGGTGTGTCGCAGAACACCAGAAAATGCAAACAGATCCATATACACAGAGAACCAGCCAAAGATGGTTTTCATCAATTGTATGTGTTCTTTTTCGTTTTCTATTGGACGTCAAATTGGGACTTGCAAGTTACCAGATTTTAAGTCCAATGTGGTGAACA
>PNEQ01000364.1:21984-34508 GCA_003012365.1 Medauroidea extradentata
GCATCGCTGTGTAGTAATATACTATGTCGTAAATAAACGTTTATTGATAGAAATATTTCGTAAAAAATATTAACAGAAGCGTAAAATAACGAGATCTGAAGCAGAAATCGTTGAAACATATTCCAAAGTCTGTGTAAATATATGTTGAAAGAGTTAAACCGTTTAGAATGCTGCGTAAGAAGGCGGCAACCAGTGAAATTGAACGTAGCTCCGTCGCTAGCGCGCCGCGAGCAGAATTCAAGCCGGTTGCGGGTGGGTAGGCAGCCCACTTGCCAGTTCTGTGTTGAATCGAAACACACTGTACAGCGAAGGACTTGAAAAATATTATCTGAAGAAGAGCGGCCAGAGGAGCGTAACTGATAGAACAGCCCAAGTGTTGTCATCTCAAGTTACCACTGATAATACTGCCTCGGCCCTGTGCCGCCACTCTCTACTGGCAACACTGTGTGCCCCAACCGTCATCCTCCGTCTGCCTCCCAGCGTGCGCGTGTAGACATATTGACGCTATTTAGTACTGCTGTGGTTTTGGAGACGCCCGCGCTGCCTGGCGGAATTACCGCGCCAGTCGTGCTGCAGGATCAGTCTTAAGTATGATACATACGAAAGCTGATCGGTACTTCGTAGTTAAGTTCATTTTGTTGCATGCTAAAACTTGAACCTCCTTTAGATTAATATTAGGCTGTACCCAATTGGCTGTTTCGTTTGTTAAAAATGATAATTTAGAAATAAAATTAGATTAAATGTATGCTAGACAAGGCGTTAGTTGTAAGACTGCACGTTATACAGTATGCCCTACATGTGTCACGTGTCTGACGTTTTTTATACTGTTATCAACTGTTGTCATTGCACAAAACCCTATATCTTAAGTTATTTGTCAGTTATATTTTTCAACACATTTTCTTCTGTATGGAATCATTGGATAAAAAAGTGGGGCTGGATGTAAACAGAGATTTGCCTCAGCTATAAATTATAGTTGATCGGCTCCCACAACGTTATATACCTTCGCGACAGCCCAGCACTGCAATTTGCTGCTTCTTGTGCCGTTAGGGGCAATACCGGTAAGTCACTTTGTTGGTTTCAGAATGTTCTTGAACTGTCTTGTTTCAGGGGGAAGAAGTTAGAAGAGGTTCAAGATTTAAGAGGTAAGATTCAAGAACTATGGTCTAGATAGTCACTTCGCTGAGTTAGTATTCGCGACAGGAGATGGTGACATCAGGAGAGGCCAACTACGAGGGTAGCAGGCAACATGGCTGCCAGAAAAAGGCAGTGACCAATGAAATGTTATGTAGAGGAGATACGCACAAGAGACGAGATGGTGATATCGAAGGGCTTACACTTTTCCAAGACCCGGCTGTTGGGAGCTAGGAATATATATGTCACCGTGATTTTATCCAAGAATTAATCGGTAAGAAAAAAAGTGGGAAACTAGTAAATGGTAAGAACTCTCAAGAGTATCAGATACGCGTACGGAAAAGAAGACTGGAAAATACCAAATAATATTAGCACACAATTAAGGCATTAACTCAATTTTAGCACGGAATTTTTCATGCACGGTTGAGGCGGCAAAATATTTGAAGTGAGAGATTTTAATGAGTGGATAGAGAAAAATAAAGTCTCCATAAATAACACCGAAGTCTTGAACGGGCGAAGAGACAGGACATATTTTTGAGTATAGGTTCTTGTTTTTGAGTATAGGTATTTGTTTTTTAGTATAGGTATTATTTTTGCATGAGCGAGTGAACACTGATTAAATGCGAACTTTCTACGTATGGCTTACAGTGCATTGGAAGGCTAACCCTATTTACTCTGAACTTTTCACTTGCTTACATTCGGCAGGCCACCCTACAGCAGTGTGTGTTTGAGACGGTCTTTGTTAAGGCCCTTGACATTACAGAGAGAGAGAGAGAGAGAGAGAGAGAGAGAGAGAGAGAGAGAGAGAGAAAGAAAGCTGGTTGGATGCAAGTTGGTACTGTGAAATAGTTGCGATAGAAAAAGTATTTTAAGCCAGTAACTAAGTTCGAAAGCATGCTAAAGACTTCTTGTAGTCATCACGACAGAGACAAAAAGGCAATTTAGAATCTAATCACATACTGAGGAACTTCGTTTAGACAATGGGAGTCTTACTTTCAGTTTTGGAGAATGTACACTCCAGATGAACATTTTAAACCAATGGATTGCACCAGTTATTGTCAACTGTATGAAAAAAGGGACTAAAATTATAGTTAATGAACGTTCTCGTGGTGAAATTTAGTTCAAATACATCTTTTTCCGCCAAATGTCAACGTGTGCTTACGGTCAAGTCAGTTTTGTTCGGAGCATTGAAGTGTATGAACGGTATAATTTAATCTGTTGGATCAACTCTTCCTTTCAGTTTTTGTGTGTTGCACGTGGGAGTTTCGCCAATTTTAGTATAGGACATTGTGGGTAGCATATCTACTAATCTCGCACTGCTTACAGCACAACATATTATATCATACACTCAGAAAAGACTTTCGTGTCTTTGCGATGCCAAAACATAAAGAGCTTAAAACATGTTGAACAAGCTTACGAAATAATATATTACTTTAAACCCGCATGTACTCTAAGCTCGCTATAACTTGGATCATTATTGTATTTAGCCAGCACGAAGTTTAAATTAACGGGGCTGGTATCAAAAACCACGGGCAGTCAACATGCAGCAAATCCGTACGTACCAAATGAGCAGTCATGTTATTTCACGACTGCATTGTTATTTAGTCTATGGTAGAGGTGGTGAAGCACACTAGCTGTGGGTAGGGTCTTACCTGAGCGGGCTATGGCGGAACTGAGGCAACCCAGCAGGTAGGTATTCCTCGCCCTCAGTCCCAGCCAGCCAGTCAGCCAGGGCAGCACTAGACGAGACGCTACGTCGGCGCCCGCCGCGATGGACATGCAGACGGCGGTGTCGCGCGCCGAGAAGCCCAACTGCGGAGACTGCAGGAAGAAAGGGAAGACGGTGAAGAAGTTGGCGTCGCTGAGGAAGGACACGGAGAGCCCCAGCACGATATTGACGTAGACGGGGTCGCCGAGCAGACCCAGGTCGAGGAAGTCCCAGATAGTACGCAGCCAGCGACGTGGTCGTCCAGTCGCTCCCGTCACATCTCCTAGGTCGTCCCGCGACTGTGGCTGGCTGCTGAGTAGGGAGCGCCTCTGTAGGTCGTCGTCGAACTGCTGCGAGAACTGCCGACAACCACTGCCTTCACATATTTCATTCTGGTCAATAACAATCACATTTCACAATTACGTCAGTACAACCACTAGAACAACCGAAACCAGGATTGCTGGGCTGCAAATAGGAGACGTGTCCTCTCGACTAGCGTCCATGGAACTATTACAACAGGTACTACACTAACTCGCTCTTTTACTGGTGTCAAGGTTCACATCAAAATCTGAAGCGACATTTAAGCGTGGACGGTTAATGTTGTCAGATAGAGCATACTAAAAATCTGGTACCTTAAAATTATGTGATGCAGATACATGGGTGACTTAAGAAGTGTAGTGTATAAATTTTGGTTAGCACTCAACATCGAAGTCTTTAGTGCAGATGATGGGTGACAAGATGTGAATGTGGAGCAGCGACAGATTGAAGGGACGGGGGAACGGGTGATCCTTGGGAAAACCCACCGACCAGCGGCATCGTCTGGCACAATTCCCAAATACGAAAATCCGGGAACTGACTCCACCGGGAATCGATCACGGATCGCCTTGATTGGAGGCGATAGGTCTGACCCCTCGACCCCACCATGACCGTCAGGTGACTTAAGAGAAGCCATCATGTGGAGCATTGACGGTGTTGAAAAACGTCACGGTTTTGTAACTCGAAACTGATATAATTATTCATACTATCTTAATCCATTAAAAGAACAGACACTTAAAACTATACTTCTCAGTTCAGAATATGGTACACCTACATATAAGAAACAATTTATTCAGAATCTTGCAGTAATTTGTCGTCCCAGAAAACCAGGCGAGGACAAGTAATGCAGTGATGTGTGTGCATAATTATGGTCAAAACCATTCTCTTACACTATCTTTCAGACAAATTAAATTATAAACATGTTTTCGAAGCCCTTCAAAATAGCTAAAAACAATCGTCTTTTTTCAACTACTATATTTATAACAATACCATTCGTAAAACAGAAACACATAAGCATTCGTTTGACTTTGCCCTATACTCCCAAATCAAATTACAGGACCATCGCTCGAAGACTCATAAGTAGGGCTAGGAAAATTTCGCAAGTTCAATGACCTGCATGCTAGAATCCAATGTCCTATACATACTCAAGCCCTGTCTATTAGTTCATTGTCTGCTGTCTGAATGAGCAGCAGGTAATAGACAAATAGTAGGGCTTCGGTATACACAGGATAATGGATTCTAGCATGTTGGTCGTTGAACTCGCGAAATAATCCTAGCCCTACTCATAAGTCATAACTAGAGATGATAATATATCGCGAAATGTTTTGTGCCAACATACCCTTGAATATGCTGTAGTTTCTTGCCACAACGTAGCTGTCTGCCGACCAATAACATACATTAAGGGCTTGTTCCCGAGTTTTTTACAGACTGGTGCCAATAACTCTAATATTTTTTAACCAAAAGTTATGAAAAAATATGAGTCAATGTGTAATCACACGATGCACAATACTGCGGACGCATTTTTAAAAATAATGTACCATTCGCCAGCAAAAAAATAACTTCCTTCATTTTTGCTTGTTTTCACGACGAAAAACGTGGTACTTTGGGTAATGAAATATAAAAAACCGTTCAGTATAATTCTACAAAAAAATTCAGCTACAAATTATAACATATAAGTGTCAAAACTGTGCAGCGAAATTTTTATATGAGTATTAGGTAGCAATAAAAAAATATTTTCGAAATCACTGCAAAACTCCGTAAAAAGGCCTTAAGTATTACAACATCAGGATTCTTATTGGCTCAGTCAAATAGAGTAACAGCTCCATGATCAAGCGAAAGCCAGTAATCTTTTGGTAAGCTGAACGTGTGTAGAAATACAACTAACAGTCAAGATTTCCCGCGATAAACATTCATCTCTATCCATAACTAAAGAAACAGGAAAAAAAAAAAAAACGAAAATAATTTTCAAGTTAACATAGTCTCCAATAAACTATAGAATGTTCATTCTACTATTATTGTATGATGTAATTTGTGACACGTGTGAGCAGTTTTGGGGCAAATCACACTGGTTCCGTGTTAAAGCTGCACAGTTCTAACTGAGCCTGTTGAAGATACATACGGTACTTCAAATAAACGATAGTCAAATTAGTTAACAAAAACTATCAGTGCTATACACAGCACATTGCAGACTACCGTGATTTTCCAGTGTTTCTGTGAATATTTAAAATAATTTCACGAAACCTGCGCAATAATTCAGTACTACACTCAAAAAGGTTGTGTTATTCTTTCAGTGCGTTCAAATGTCGGCAATATGCTTCACGTTGTATTGCCTCAAGTAGATAAATAACCTTTAACGTGATCGGGAATCTAACCCGTGTACTCATGGACGGAAGGATAATATTTTAATACAGCTTCACCTGGTTCGGTAACTAGCAACGAGTTTGAAGAATGTCTCAAAGTCTTCATTCTGAACGAAAGAAATGTATCTGCATTGAACTCACACTATTGCTCTATAATGATAGAGACTCCAGACTCAGACATGTTCTACTAAGATTTAAGATCGCCAGCTCCGCCATTCAATGGTCAACTGGGCAGCCCCGTTCAAGAGGGAAAGAGGGCAGAGAAGAGGATAAACTGCTTCGTATAACTTCATTACCTCTTGACAGTTTTTGGGTCAGTTATTGTTCACATGAAGTAATTTCTAGTGATCCTTGATTTTCGCGACGGGTTTTTTGTGCACCACTTTGTTTCAATGCTTGACGAGCACATCTGCAGCTCTGCTTCATGGTTATTGACAGCGTGAGCTTGTGTAGTGGCGTCACTTATTTGACTGCGCCAATCAGAACATGGTTAAAGCAACAGCACACGTCGCTGAGAGTTAAAACAGCCAATCACTGACCACTAAAGCAGAGCTGCAAGTGTGCATGTAAGTCACTGAAATAAAGTTGAGCAAAAATCTTTAGTGAAAATCAGGAGTCTTTTGCAATGTCAGTTACAATTCAAGAAAACGTTTACTGGTAGATATGGTGGTATGGATACGCTAGGTTCGTCTTAGAAACACTTCTACTAACATTAGGCCAAACATGCACAACTCATAAAAGCAAAGTCATCACATAATTGTTGAGAATGGATTCTGGGGTTCAGTGGCATCGTTATTTCTACCAATATTTTCAGTACATATTACAGTTGCCATCGTCAGGGGCAGAATAACTAAGCTACTTCGAGGAACCTTCACGCCCTTGCATACTCCTAGGTTGGCTAGAGTTGCTCTCTGATTAGCCGAGATTGTGGATCAAGCAGACGTTTTCAGTCTCATGACTGGCTGGGCTTTTCGGCCAAACAGAATGGGTATACTATTTCTGCTGTCTGTTTACTGTGGTTTTCGCACTTACGGAAAAGTAACGCAGTAGTTGCTAAGTTTAAATCAATTTTTTCTGCCAGTGTCTGACGGATAATGTAATATTTCTAAGGATTTCTGATGTACCATTCCGTATGGTTTGAAATATTGGCTGTAGGTTTTAACTGGTCGACATCTAAGCAGAAAGTAGTTCAAACTGCTACCACCGAGTGTGGGTATTCGTGTTTGTAGTCGCTGAGGGTTCTTTTATTCTGGCTATGATTTCTCTAATAGTTTGGCCGACTTACCTTGGAGCATGTATAGGGAATTTTGTAAATTTCTGCGAGTAACGACGACATGCCTTAATTCCAGAAGCAAAGCTGTACAAGACAACGGCTGCAAGAACATGCAAACGTTCTTCCCTCAGGACTTTCGAAAGACGGTTATGTTTAGTAGCCTGCTGGAGTTACGAACGTTTCCTCAGTCACGTCTGATGACTTATGGACACTTAAGTTTGTTACCTACCGAGTACTTCAAATGCGTAGTACTACATCAGGAAAATTTTTTTAAATGGACTATTATGCATGGGCCCATTGTGCCAGCGTATGAAATGAGACAATACACTTCTGACAGGCGAGGAATGTCATTGTTAATACACAATGATCGTTATAAACACTGTTTATAACCCTCAAACATAAATAAAATGACCTTCCCAGACTGCTATACTTACGAATGTATGTAAAACTCAAGATAGAATCACACTGAACTTTTCTACAGACTTTCCACCAATAAAATTACATAGTCACCACTTTTGGTCCCATAGCAAATAATATCGACGGGACTCTTGCACGCTAGTTCAGCGCTTGGTTCGTTGAGGCGACGCGGCATTTTCTGCACGCTTCAAGGTCGACCTTATAGTTCCTTCGCTTCTGAGCCTCTAGCTTGTCGGTAGGCGGTGGCTTTAAAAATTATGTTCGGTTTACTGATTGAACACGCCAAGCTGCGATTCTGGCCTGCCTAGTCTAACCTCGTTCTTTAATAAGACCGTCTAACATCGGCAGAAGTTACGGAAACTTTAGTGCTTCACCTGTCGCTTCCTGCGTATGACGACTACGGCGCCATCATCCGGCTCGTTGTCGGCTGAGGCGATGGCGTTGTCGAACATGAGTACGTTGCTGGCGAAGTTGGCAACGAAGACAGAGGAAGGTCTCTGTGCTGGTGGCTCACTGTGCGGCGCAGACATGATGGGAGTCGACGCATCGTAACCTCGAGGTTCTGGATCCTCGTCGAGAGGCGCGAGCAGCAGGTGAGCGCGGCAGTCCAACATGGACGACATGACGAGGCTGCCCCGCCGTGGGTCTCCCTCCACGTCGTTCATCTGCGACAACACACACACACAATGGCGTCCAGTTCTGCGATGACCCTACACCTCTCAGCAGCCTCAGGCAGTGCTACATTTGATGGAGTGGAAGATATAGCGGTCAAAGTGGGGTCTTACTACGCATATTGAATTTCCATTTACGAATAATATCATTTTCATTGGAATAACTTACCACTTCTTATATTTACAGTTTAGTGAGGCCTTCGGATTAAGCCACCATTTCATATGTGCCTTACCTGATGACTAGAGCTACGATTTTGTGGTGAAAGATTCTTTGCACAATTTGTCAGTGATAGGTTGTTACAACTCTCGCTTAACTTCGGGTACTTTTGGAAAATAACAGACGTAAGGTTTCACAATAACCTTATTCTGATTGACGAAGTCAAATGAGAGGCGTGTCTGAACAAAGACATGCTACCAGCAACCATGAATCAGAGCTACGATGCCCTCGTAATACATTGAAACAAATTTCGCGACTAACTCGTAGCTCTACCGATGACAGTGTAACGGCCAGCGTCTATTATGTATTTTCAAATATTATTGGACTCGTTACGTGAAAACTATTAGTCAGTTGCTATGGGTTTATTAATTTATCAGAAGGTTATGAAATTCGCCAGAGAGATGTATGACAAAACAAGTTTCTTCAAGTAACTAATTCCCCACCATAAGAGCGAGGTATTCACTGATGGTAAGGGCTGATAAGAGGGTAGGTATGGATCAGCACTGAAATTAAGGGGTGGGGGGAAATGTGAGATTCTGAGAAAACCCACCGGCCAATGGCATCGTCGGGCACGATTCCCACATACAAACATCAGAAATCGAACCCGAATCGTTTTGTTTGGGGCGAGCGCTTTAGTTGTATCTGCCAACACCGTAGAACTGTTCAAGGGCCAGTGAATCAATAAATAGCACAGATAGATAGAAATAAAGCAAATAAATATTAGTTGTGTGATGTTAACATTAATGGTAACACAGTACTATTTTGTAGAGTATTTGGAAGTGGTAAATGTTTAAGAATTCAGGGTTGTCCAATTTACAAATTTGCAAAATAAGTTCTTTTTGAGCATGGCTTAACTATAGGTTTATGACGGAGACGAATGTAGATTCAGTCTGTACCTGATGAATGTAACGGCTGGCATCTCCTATACCGCCATTCTTGACCGTTTTCAGCTCATCTTCTTCGTCCGGTACCACTTCCATTGTGATCACGTTGTCCTCCACAAGACTTACGGCGTTATTGTTGTCCTTTAGCGGGAGGTCTATCAGTTCTGTAACATAGCAAGACTGTTCTACACTATAGGTTTACGTTGTGTCATTTACTTATGCCACTTTATCACGGGTAGAAAACAATTTGAAACTCCATGCAAAAAGAGAGAAAGAGTCAGAATGGAGTGTATTAATTTGCTGTGGCGTTAGCTTACGGATAAGGGAGGCTAACAAAAATGTGTTGGTCAGTACAGAGCATGTAGTGGAGTACAGCTACCCTGAAAATCGTCTTGAATTTTTTTAATTGTTTAGAAGCTATACAGAAAGTTGTGGCACCATAACAAATATTTTTTGCTTAAGATTTGTAAAAGCCTATTTGTCATAACCTCGTTCAGAACATCCAGTTGTCGTAATGAAAGAACTACCGTAAAGAGGGAATTTTTCGCTCAATATTGCCGTAAATTTGCACCATAATTTTTGTTTCAAGTAGTAGAGGTTTGCAGCTTATTAAATTGAAGAAGACTTTAAAACTCATCACTTAAATAGTAGGTAATACTTTATATAGTGAAGGATACATGGGAATTTTCTTATGAAATTTAAATATTCCGATGGTGTTAAGTTATCCAGCGAGGTGCAAAGTAAACTGCACTATGCAGTACATGTTATATCTTACCTTAAGGTTATATAGTAAGTGCGCCAGTGCTGAGTGTCAACGTTTCTAGATCAGATGTACTAAGGTTAAATACAAAACAGGTTAGGAATGTAAGGTAAAATAAGTGGTCTTTACGTCTCGTCGACAGCGAGGTCATAAGAGACGGTGGCATACAACTTGGTACAATTACAGGAACTGGGAGAGGAGTCGGCTGTGGTCTTTGTTAATGAACCATCCTAGCATTCGCGTTTAGTGATTTCGGGAAACAATGGAACACCGAAATCAGGATGGCCGGAGCTGGGGATCGAACAAGAGTCCTCCCGAATGCGAGTCTATCTTGCTACCATTGCACCACCTCGCTCGGTACAGGTTAGGAAGATAATATCATTTCCTATGGGCGTGTTTGTTCTGGAGAAATGTTCAACACTAGTTGCTCTGGTGCAGGGCTAGAGTAAAATACAATGTGAACTTTACCGATGACGTGCGGAGCGGCTAGGCTGCTCGTCCCCCACCATGGTGGTTAGAGTCCTATTTCTGACAGAGAGCTGACCTTGACATTTGCATGTGGCAGTCGTGACGAATGATGCTGTTTCCCCTGTTACCTTCATTTCCACGCTGCGCTATGTTCACTTATTAGTTCCTCGCTGCTCTCAAGACCTAGCAAGTGGTTGCCTGGGTCGACGTCCGAGACTACAAGTGCGGTAGCAGTCAGGATGACAACTCGCACATCACGTCTCATCCTAGACTCTAGGTGCTAGTCCCTGAACTGGCATGCAATCTCTCGCTGACAACTGCCTTCTATGAGACAATCTGGGGTTGCCATACTATTTCATGTCGTAACATTAAAGATAAATATGTATTAATAACTATGAACTGTTTCTTGTGTATCTAAAAAGGACCGCAAAAATATTGCTACATTTTCCGCAGGGAGGAATAAAGCTCCGAGTATTAGTGAATGACCTTAAATGGGTACACACACGCAAGTAACTCTCTTTGACGGTTATTCCTGCAGACATCACTCACACACACTGAACAAGTTACCGGCCGAAGATCTTGAACACTTCTTGGAGCCCAAAAATCGTCATGACCCTTCTTCCTCCTGGCTACTCCTTTCACTCCAAGAGTCCAACTTCTATCATGCATCCTCCATAGTGACTACTATAACAAAGTGGACGCACACATGCATACAGTGGAAAGTGGTGTAGGATGGTATACCTGTGGGAGGCGGTGGTTTTCGACGCAGCATGTGTCGTCTGACGGGTTGGTAGAGGATGGCTCCTACGACTCCATTGAGCGCTATCCCACTGAGGACTAGTAGAGTGCCACGGTAGCCATACTGGTCGAGCAGCCATTGCACAAGGGGAGGAGCCACGATGAAGCCCAGCCCTATACCAGCCTGGCACACGCCCATCGCAAGTCCTCGCCTCTCCAAGAAGTACGTGTTGAAGGCTAGGTACGAAGATGGAGCCACCATGCCCAGGCCGATACCTGTCGCACACAACACACTGCTTACTCTTACAGCATAGAATATTATTTATGAAAATAGATGTGAAACCGCAGGTAGGATGGCGAACTCAGCCACACACCCCGGTAAAATGGATTCGCTGGCCAGCAACAAAGTGGAAACTCCTGCCGCGAATCAGCATAAGGCATCTTCCCTGCTAGCGGGCAACCAGACCAATAGGAAATTATGCAGTACTATGCAAGAGCCAAACAAACAAGGGGCTGGTATCAACAACCTCTGGTAGTCAATAAGAGGCGAAGTTCGGCCGTATCAAATGAGCCGCCACGTTACTTTACATCTGTATTACTGTTTAGTCTGTCATTACGGTCTCAATCGGAACAATTTCATAGTTCACTGCTTTCCAGTGGAGTTTTCCTGATTTCCCGCGGTTTTACACTGATTTCCGATGGAGTAGTTTAAACAATGAAAATATGTGTTGTCTTGAGGTAAGAATTTTTCCAGGGTTTTCTTAAATCCCTCCAGGCAAGTAACGTCCTGGTCAATTCGCTTCCCCTTCCGCCATGTGCATTTGCCAAGGCTGTGAAACTGTTCAAGGTAAAAATCCAGCAAAAATTCAAAAGTAAACAGATAAAAGAATATAAATGTAACTCACATGCCATAAATCAGTGAAACTCAGCTCCTACGTGAACCACTGAAAAGTTGGCTATTTGTTGCAAAATAGCAAACACTTCCTGATAGATATGATTTAAATGTTAAATCATATTTTCACTGCTCGCTCTTAGTTAAGTAATATGTAAACAATAATATTACATCGTGAAAAGTGGTGCAAAGTTGCCACACAGGTGCCAATTGCAGAGTAAACATGTTTAAAATGTTCTACGAATAATGCTCAATATCAACAGTATATAAGTATTACTGAAGAGAATATTAATATGAGTAAATAAAAATAAATTGCCAGGAAGGTAACATTTATCAAGGCATTAAAAGGTAGATCTGCACATTTTACCGTCAACAGACTACACGAAAATTGATTCCTTTTGCTACATAAAAAAAGTTTTAATTGAACAAAAACAAAGTTGTCGGTGCTTGTACCTGAAATGATGCTGTACGTGACGACGATGTGTCCGATGCTATCAGCGAAGATGGTCAGCATGAGTCCTACTGTGGAGACGAGGGCACCAATCACAGACACCATGCGGTACGACATCTTCCTCAGTAGATGGTTCGTCATCAGACCTGTGAGGGCATGAAGCACAGAGGTATGTAACATACTATCAGCGAAGATGGTCAGCATGAGTCCTACTGTGGAGACGAGGGCACCAATCACAG
>PNEQ01000365.1:0-26435 GCA_003012365.1 Medauroidea extradentata
ACTATTTCATTTTATCATGTTGTACACTTGATTTGCTGTGCTGCACGACATGCCAAGAATAGAATTATTTTCTAATCGAAAGTTGCTGGTCGTGCGACAGAATTTGTCGTGCTCGCCTTGTCTGTGATTGGCTGATAGTTTCGCGTGTCGTGTCGTGCGCATCATGTCGTTCAGTGTCGGGGCTATGTGACTCCTGCATTATCGTTAAGGTTAGTTACGGCAATTCCGGCGACGGTAAAGTTGAAACCACGTTTGTTATTGTCTCTCGTGTATTTTTCTTGATAACCTACCACACCGCTAAATGCGGTGCAGTGTGACAAAGGTGTTACCGTAGGCCTAATTATTAAGTGCCGTCAAACTAATTTTGTATAGGCCTACACGTTTTGTTTTCGTGCTTTTTTGGCGCAGTTATAAAGTGGAATTACAAAGTGTACTTCATAAATATGCTGTAACATGGCAGCAAAAGCTTAGGTAAAACGAGTGTTGTCATTATATATCAATTTGTAGTGCTCGAAACTCGTACTTCCCACAAAAAAGTGCACATTTCTGAAAAATTAACTTTTATACAAAAAACAAACAAAATCGTATTACTTCGCGATTAATAGTAAAATTCGCGTTATTTTTCGCGTTATCGCGATCGCGAAATTTTCAGGTCTCTAACTATAAGCTTTAACACATGACGGCAGCTGCCGTGCCGTCAAGGGAGAACAAGTTCCCAACCTAACTAACCACTACAATAAGCTGCAGCTTGTGCACTACATGCTGTCTGTGATGTTCCCAGTAGAAGAGTGAAAAAACAAAGTCCGCACATACACTTGAGCTGGGCTCAGCCCGATTTAATGTATGTGTGCCCCCCCCCCCCCCCCCCCCCCCTCACTCGACTTCTGGTATCTGAGTGTAGCCGAACGATTACCTGTGACTTGGCCTCATGTGACGTCGTCTTTGACGTAGCCCACCCCTCCTCTCTAGACCTTCGGCCGTCTTCGGCGGACGTCATGCCTCCCCTCCCTGTCTCCCTTCTCTCTCCCTCCTTCCCGGTGGGAGCTGGTTCCTCGCGGCCGGGGAGGAGTTCAGTTGGTAGTGAGCTCTCGTGTGGGTTACCTGTGCTTGCTCGCGCCCGCGGCTGCACATCCTCGTTGACTGGTAAGTGTTGGTTTCAGTTCGCGTTTACTTAATTTACTTTTCTTTCGTGATCAGTCTTTCCTACACTGTCCGCGGGGATGTGTCGTCGCGGTCGGGAGGCAAGTATGGGGCTAGCGTTAGGCTCGTGCCCAGTTGCTTAATTTTTGCTGCTTAATAGTGGCTTTGACCGTTTCAGTTAGTGTATTGGTGTTTTTGATGCCTGTGAGGCTTTTTCTTGTCATATTAGTATCACTGGTATAACAGCGATTGCCTTTGAATTTTATAATGATTAAGCCTGGTGTTGGCTCTGTTAATTTATGTACTCGGTTTATTTCAGTCAATATATTTTGTGCATTTTATCGGGCCTGTCAGTTTAATTGCAGTAGCGAGTTGAACCCTTCCCCAGTGTTCATGTTGTGTGCGTTTGACTGCTGAATATGTGTTCACCAAGTCGAGCGGAGGTTAGGGTGTGTGCTCAGGTGTGGGATTGTTCCTCCAGGTATTAACAGCCGTGTGTTTTCACGTGTCTGTATAGAGATTACAGCACACACTCAGAGAAACTTGGCCAGAGCTTAAGAGTGCGTATGCACAGGGAAGAAGGGAAGGGGATAGCAAAGAGTTGGTAAGGAAAAATAGTCATGCGAACCGAGCCACCATCGTAGCTCACACTCATAGACAAAGTTTCAGTAAAGTATCACTGCGCCACCGTCGCTCAAAAAGAAAGAGGGACGGTGCAAACCAACCTAAAAAAAAATTTATGTGAAAAGTAGTAGTTACATACCAAACTATGTGTATTGCTTCTGGTTTCTGTTTCACTGGAACTGTTTGAGCAACATGTTACTTCAAAATAATATCTCATTAGCCTGCATAAACTAGAAATTATCTTCATCAAATCAAGTGTACGTGACCACAAGCTAAGGAATTAAGTGCCGGGAACGAGGCCAACATTCCAAGTTTTTAACATTTGTGACGTAGAATAAACCTTTGTCATGCCCACCAATAAGCTGATTTGTGTTAAATTTTTAAACTTACTTGTATTAAAATTATTACCTGTAATGTTACCTACAGTTTAGGGTGTATACTTTAGTTACTGTTCAGAACTGAATAATATTCCCAATTCTGTCCCGTTTCTCGAGGGAATTTATTTTTTTCACATCCCAAAATTTCCCGACCTGAAAATTGGGTTCTGCACATCCGTAAAATTATGGTTAACAGTCTCATCTTTTCTTGTTGATTTTGTGTTATTTTTAACTTCTCCCTAGTTAAGGATAGCAGTCTATATAGATCCTCTGCCGTCTGTTTAATGTCGTTTGAATCACTTTGATTGTTGTGTTCTCAAGGGGGAAATCCTTTCCAGGTACTGTACTTTACAAATTTGTGTCTAAAATAAGAAAAAAAAATATCTCGTACAAATAAAAAATAAAATAGTGATGCTGAAAGCGGTAGACCGTGCCCTTAAGCTGTTACATGTAGATTTCAATTTCGTTTTCCCATGAACTGGTTGTCTGTGAGAGAATACATACAGTATCATGTAACTTTAATGGAGATACTCCTTGTCCATCAAAAGAAGCACTGATGGTTTTCAGAGCTGATTCAGTACTCATTGTATCTGAATGATCTGTACTGTGCTCATTGGCTGTATCAGATTTCTCTGGTGCTCAATTTTGTATTATAGATTTAACATGAAGTGTTTGTATGAATGTTCTACAAGGTGAACAAATCTCCTGTCCTGCCAGTTTCTTTCAAATTCAATTTGATCAATATTTCCCTTGAAAAATATTCTGTTCTACATCATAGTGATTTGGTAATTATTGTTTTCGTGTTTTTTAAGTGGATCACATTATTTGGTTTAATACAGTTAATACTTTTTCCAGATAATAAATCCAAAGGTGTTCCAGATACTCTTTAACAAATCACTTCTTTCTTCAGCTCTACATGATAACAGTTCTTTATCTGTGTCACTTAAAAGTTGTAATGCTGTTGAACCTTTTGAAATGGATGTAACTTGTTTCATGGCATTCAGTTCCAATCTTTCTACCTGCAGTACATGACTCAGTACATATTTACAGATGGCTGAAGGTCCATAACTGATTTCTAACAATCAACACTTTCGAACTCTGATTCTAAAATATCATAATCATATGATGTAATTGCTAGAAAAACTAAAGTAAAGTATCAAACCAATTAAGGGGTATTGATCCCTACAACCTTGGATTTACGTGTTTCTTTTCGATAACTTCTGTTCCAGTCGATGTATCAAAATTTTTGTCACAATAGGACATATATACAAAATTAATTGATTTTATGTAATTGCTGGAACCATAATATATTTATTATTTTGCAACGGGAAACAGCTGAAAAGGAAAAATTGTTTTATTTACGGGAGCGACTACAGAGGCCACAGAATTAACAGAAACAATATCATATGGATTCCAAAAAGTGAATGAAACTATAAACTATGCCTTGTCAGCGTGAAAAAAAGTAAAACAATGTGTCTATTCCCTGATTTATAAGAAAAACCGTAAAACCGATGTGACAGGGATCAATCCCCCTTAAACTGGTTCCATAACGTGATGTTTCAAGGTGTAATAGAAAATTGTGACTGGCTACAAGACCTTTCATGCTATGACTTTTATTTTATCATATTGAAAAAACACCAAAACATTCCAGAAAGACATCATAGTGTTGAAGTTGTGTTAGAATAGGGTTGCTACAGATCTGGAAAACAGGAAAAGTCAGGGAGTTTGAAACTGGTCAGGGAAAACCTGGAAAAGTTAGGGAAATTGCATTCTGTGACTGGAAATTCAAATGTTTAATATTAACTATAGGCATAGCGATAAGTCCCTCAGTTGCAATCATTCTGTAAATGGAAATAACTTAAACTCTTGACAGTTTTTCAATGTGTAATAAAATTTGGATTTATTTCTCTTCACCACAAACATTACAACATAGGATACAGATCTGATGATTTTCAATACATTGTTCTAAAAGATTACAGTTAATATATATGTGTGTATAAACAGTACTGTATGTGGAGTTCTAGGCTTCCTGAACTGTTTGTGATTGTAAGCAATTTGTGATCCATCATTTTTAACTTGGTTGTCTGTTAATCTATGTTTGAACATGTTTTTACTTGAATACCTATTTGACATAGAAGTTGTGTGTAACTATGTACAGCAATATACTGTATAAAAATGAAAATGATCTGAGCAATTAACATTAAAAATTAATTCCATTAACCTGAAACTAATTGCCATTCTTTCGATTGTTATAACTGAATTTTCAAGTTGACTGTCTGCAGTGCATTTGCAACCACAGGTAATTCAAAATTGGTTTTGAAAGCAGTGAAAATTTAATAAAAAGACTGGAAATTTGTAATTTTTGTCTGGAAAACCAGGAAAAGTCAAGTGGAATTCAATTTTGACAGACATTCTGTAGCAACCATGTAGAAGAATCAAAGCATAGGAATGTTCCAGAAAGCAGTTCAATACCTACAAATGATGTGGAAAACTCTGCAATAATACAGTATGTATTAAAAACTCAAGTCAAGTTTGCTTTCAGGAATTCTTGAAATAAATAGAATGTCTCTAGGATAGCCAGATACCGTATATGCTGTGTAGAAAATCTCTGCAAGTTTAGAATGTTAATGTAAATAGGTTATTGTATGCCTGTTTTATAATTTAATACAACATTTTTCATAGAACTATTTAAAAAGCCATTTATTTTTCTTTATAATATGTTAGAACAAAGTTAAAGGATTAATGTAAAACCTATAAAGATAAGTTTTCTTAACTGTCTTTTGTGAAATATCAACTTTTCCAATTTCACAATTTTTCCCCTTAGAAACATGCTCTTTTGTTATAAAGTAATTTTTTGCAGCAATGAGAAAAGAACGAATGCCTTCATGCAATTTTTCTTTGAATCTGCGCCTTTTTGTTTGAGATACAGAAACAATTTCAGTTTTTGTATCTGCGTACTTTGTTTGACTTGCAGAAAAATTTCATAATATTTAAACATTTATTTGCTGAAATATAATTTTTTAAGAATGGTCTACGCTTATAGAGTATTTATCATGCTTGACAAAATTAAACCACACTAACAACTTTAACCTTCTGTTCTTTTTTAATGTAAAGACTGTAGAAGAATAAAATTTATATTATATTAAATTTATATTTATATTACATTTCATTGAAATCTGTATCAATGGGTGACATGGCTTGGATGATTTGACAAGAAATGACGTACACGTAAGATAAATGATAGGAAGAGACTGATTAGCTATCAGTATATACAAAAGACAGAAGCACAAATACTTATGTGTTGGTACTTGACAGATACACATGAATACAGAGAACAACACATAATTGCGGAAGCTCGTATCACGATGTTTTGCTGCTTAGGGCAGCTTCTTTGGGCTAAAAGACATGGCTGACTGCGGAGTGGCTGCCGATGTACAGATGCTGATGCACATAGTGGCCATTGGTTGAACTGATATAAGACGGGAGATTCAAAAGTATTGTGTAGAAGAGGATGTACAAGGGTTTAAGAGGGGATGCGAGTGAAATGGTGTTGGGAAGATGACTGACTGGGGATGTTATTTTATATTGAGACCTGGTGGTTGCCTGGATTTGGTGATGTACTAGTTACCATAGTCTGAGTTCAGAACTGTTGCTTGTAGGTGGCAGAGCCCTCACCACTCTAGTGCTGTAGCATGAATCAAAGTCTTTGTTATGGTGGGCTGCATGGGCAGCAACTGGTTTTTCCTGTGGGTTGATATCTTTACCTGCTATGGCTTGTCTGGTGTCAGCTCTGTGGCCATTCATTCTCTGTCTGAGAGTGTTGGTGGTGAGGTCAATATATTCAGCGTCACAGTGTTCACACTGTAGCTGGTAGATCAAGTTCTTGGTACCACAACTGTAACTGCCTTGGATGGGGTAAGTGTGATTCGTTAGCCTGCTGTTGAATGATGTAGAGGGCTGGTGGATGGCACAGGAGTCACAACCTGGGTAAGCAGCGAAACGTCGCGATATGCGCTTCCGCTATTATGTGTCTTCCTCTGTGTGTGTGTGTATCTGTCAAGTACCAACATGTAAGTACTTGTGCTTCAGTTTTTTGTATACGTACTTAATTAAAATGTGTTATACAGTAGTACTGTACAGTTGTTCTGTACAGAAAATGACAACCTAATTAAATGTAATTTACTGATAGATTTTTTCAATCTTACTGTCTCGTAGAGTAACAGATAATATTAATTGTAATTTCTGTTGTTTGTGTGCACAGCAGACTTCGCAAATTACTGTTGTTACATTTTCTGCATAATTAGTTTTGTGTGTATGCTTAGAGGCAAGAACAATATGTAAAAATACAAAATACAGCTAATTTTAACTGAAAAATTGAAAAGTTGGGGATAAGAGGTAAATAAATAAAATACAATAGCTGTCAATATGAACAAATCATTTAGTTAGATTGTTCCAAAGGAATCAATCTTCCAGTCTCTCGTCAACTGTAGCTAATGTTTACTAAAAGGTAGACAGCATGGCAACAGTACCACATGTTTTTTTCCCCTATTTGCCAAGCTCACCTCACGTATCTACTCATACATGCACAGATGTCCACTGGTATCTGTATGTAGTTCTGTTACTCTTTGTTTGAATGTATAAATAATGTGTTGGGGGGGCATCTGAGGATGAGGCATCATATCCTGACAGCAGACTCTCCGACAGGGAGCTCGTAGGTGTGTGTGTGTCTGAAAGATTATTTGAAGTGAGGCCCAGTAATGTAAAAGCAACATAACATAATGCTTAGAGCAAGGGAAACGGAACCACTTCAAGAAAACTTCACCAGCGAACTGCATTGTCTGACATGTTTCCCATAGTGAAAAATCCAGGTGACGCCACCAAGAATTTAGCCCAGATCGCCTGGGAGGCGAAAGCTCTAACCACTACGCTAACTGCACCTTCCACTATTTTCTTGAAGGGTAAAGAGTAGTGGCTTGAAAATTATCCAGTGCATTGTACTTTTTCAGTCCTACTCATAAGAATTAATGATGCCCAACTGCATGTAGTAAATTTTTGTTCTTAACATACCTGTGTTGAAATTTATTACAGGATTACTTGTACAAATCAGACCATTAAAGGAAAAACCACAATGGTGTCCACACATGGTGCTCAAACTGTGCGGGAGAATATAGTATCAGTGTTTGGAACAAAGCAGGTGTGTCACATTTCTATCACGTACCTGTGAACTTTTTGTGTGTTTGTAAAGATCAACAACTGTAGCATAGCTGAAAAATTATTGCTTTTGTTTAGTTAAGCATTTAATGACTTTGTTCCAACTTCTATTTTACATTGAGTAATTTTATTTATACAAACATTTTATTTAAAGAAAAATCTACCAAGTCTTACAACTGGATTTTCTGAAAACGTTGTGACTTGTAGTGTCTAAGTGCAGGTTTGCCAATCATTCATGGATCTATACAAGTGATGGAATCAGTACAAACTTAAGTTTTAAGTGTAAATACATCAAGACATATGTTTCTTCTGCATTCAATTAAAAACACATGTGAAACATAAAAAATAATGCAATATTTAGAGACTGAACCGAAATGGCTATATTGTGTGTTTTTTAAAGTAGTCGTAGAGAATGGAATATTATTATATTGTAATAAATGTATGAATTAAAGGTAATTGTTTATCTTTAATTAAATTTCAAGTTTTAATCAATTAATAAAATATTTGAGGCATTAATTTTAAATAGTGCTGGGACGAACTCAAAAATTCTACAACGAACCGAACTCGAACGTAATGTTTGAACTGAACCGTTAATATGGTCCTCGAACCGAACCTTCCCGATATTCACCGAACTCGAACCGAACTCAAACTAAATGGTTACCTATTTTATTATTGCAATAGTGAAAAATTTTTTAACCTTGGTATTTGTCATTGTTGAAATCAGGTAAAACATAAATACTTTATTTTACAATATTTGTAATTAAATAATCAAAATATAAACAATCACAAGCAAAGTTAGGCTTATAGAAAGTATCGTATCAGAACGCACACTGAAATAACTATATTACATACACTTATATACTATCAAAAGTAATTTTGTTCAACTAATTTTTTTTTTAAAGATTATCATGTAGGAATGTCAACATTTCTATAGTACGTGGTCCAAGGCTCTGTCTTTGGCTAGTTACTGTTTTCCCAGCCTTAGAAAAGAGTCTTTCACTGCTGACAGATGCTGAAATTGTCAGGAACTTCTGGGCCACTGGAGCAAGGTTGGGGTATTTACTACTTTTTCCTTTCACATCAGTGTCACATCGTTTTGTACAATGAGTGGCTCATCAAGGTACACTGAAATCTGAAAAGACGGAACTCATGAAGATAAACATGTGAGGTATAGGTCTACATAGTCGGTTAAAGACATTAGCAACAAAAAAAAAAAAAATCACGTACCTCTTTCCTAATGGAATCTTCACACTCTTCACACAGGGTGGCTAGCAAAACCTGTAAAAAAATTCCCTGACTTTTCCTGGCCAGCTGCTCTTATTTCCCTGACCAAAAAAATACCAATAAAATTAACAAGGTTGTATTGATTGCGGCAAAATTTTTTTTGGTAAATATTAAGAATCGCTACTATTTGTGTACCGGCTGAACTATTGATTTTAGACATATAGTTTAATTATAAAAATGTTTTTAGGAACATTATAAGTAGTGCTACGTAAAAAAAATTTTTGTTAGGTTAGGTAACAAATTGTTTATGTAGAACTACTTCTAATGTCTCCAAAAGCCTTACGTAAAATTTTTTGTTAGGTTGCCTAATTTAGGTTAGGGAACCTGACCTAATTTAATGTTTGTAACCTAATTTAACTTAAACTAACATAACCTAACCCAACTTAAACTAACCTAACAAAAAAATTACGTAGGACTACTTACAATGTCTGTACAAACAATTTTCATAATAAACTATATGTGTAAAATCAATAGTTTGGCCAACAGGATGAGTGGTGTTACTTAATGTTTACCTTTTTTTGTGAAGATGAACACTACTAATCAACATAACTTCACCTTGCAGAAATTCTATCATATCTTCATTATTTACAAAGTAATAGAAATATTCAAATACAACAATTTTTACTTATGTCAATTCACTTTCCACTTTTAAAATGCTGTTGTTGTGAAGTTATGGAGAGAAAAGTTCTCGATACCAGAATTAAAAGCATTTAATAAGTTGTCTAAAAACAGACATGTAATGCCTGTTCACTACACCATCAATCTTTGAGTCCCAAAAACATACTGTAATGTGCACCTGTTTTTGAGAAACTTTGTTAAATGATTCGTCGAAACAAACCACAACTTTCTTCCCCTTCTAGAAATTAACTCATTTCATCCATGAAATACGATGCCAAGAACAAAAATGTGAGGTAAAAACCTATCTTATCTCGCTGTAACTGAAGTTTCTTTGCTGTGACACTAATCTGGAAACATTGTTGTTTCACTTGGTACAGATTTGAAAAAAGCATCTAGGCTTACCTTCACAGTTTAAACTCCCAGTCTACTTAGGGATTTATGCCTTCAACATGGCTCATAATGGAACGCTGCCCATGTTACTTAAAAAAACTGGAACGCTGCTCATGTTACTTAAAAAAAACTTACGTTGCACGAATTGCACCTTGCACAGTTATCTCCAAGATCTTTGTGATTCTAGTAGTAGGATCGGTTAACCAATACAGTCTGTTTCTTCCTGGCATTACTGTTTTCCCTTAATTAATTATGTTGTGGAAATAAGACTCATTCAACACACATTTCCAGATATTTATAATGCACGTAATCATTTTCATAAAAACACACGAGATCACGTTATGCTGTAACTTTTTAACACACCTGCGTCACTGCACGAGCCCAAAAGTTCAGGCGTGTTCCTCCATTATGTGGTAGGGTAGATAAAATACAATTTAAATGTAAATCCACGGACTTCAGACATGATCACAAGATATTAATATTCACACGAACCATAGAAAAAAAAAATTCACGCCATGCCAACTAACAACAATAAACAACCGACAACGATTAACGAACGTATCCGCATGCTGCTTGGTAAGAACGAAAGCGAACTGAGAATCCTATGTTGCCAAGTCCACGCTGTCAATTTATGCTACGAACTCTTGGGGAAAACACCACAACTGTTTAAAACCCACATTGTCAACTAAAAATGCATTAAAATTTACGGCATTCTGTAAACAGTACGCAAGAAACCCCATGAGAGAGTAATTTTTTACCACTTTGGAAACTTGAAAACATCACAACATATCATGAGGGAAACCATTTGTCTGGCAACACTAGCGGGAACCACTAAAAATTCTGGTACAAAATGCGAAAAAAATCGTATTTTAGATGAAAAAACTGGTACCATGCATCAAAAATTCACTGTTCCACAAAACTACAATATCGGTACGAATAATATATTATGGAACTAGAAAATTGGTATATGTACCTAGAAAATGGTACGTTGTCTTCGTGGAAATGTTCGTTTACCAAATTTTGAAATTCCAGGTTTTTTTAGAGAATTCCCTGTCTTTTCCCTGACTTCTCCCTGACTTCTCCAGACGTCTTAAATTACCTGACTTTTCCCGGTTTTCCCGGTCGCTTGCCACCCTGTCACATTTTTGTGGTTTCATTTGCCACTTTTAGAAGTTTGTTAATTACTTAGTTTGTAGATTTTCGAACCGAACTCAAACATTTTATTTATTTTTCGAACTGAACTCTAAAAATATTTTTTCACTGAATCGAGCTTAGCCTACAAATTTGGATCGGTTCGAAATCAAATGTTCGACCCAGCTCTAATTTTAACCAATTAGTTTTTTTATTAAATTTTCCAACTTCAAATATTTTAATAATAAGCATTAAAAATTAATTATGACCCATTTAATGTGAAGTAAATTTACAGTTTAGAAAACATACAGTTGTCAAGATTTGTAGGAAAGAGTAACTGAAAGGCACAAATTTATATTAATTGAAAACAGTAGACTCCCTGTTAAGAAATGGAATATTTTTTACTTTGTAGATTCATTTCTGTGTAAATATGAAAATTCTTACAGTTTATTTTCTTTGTAATAATTGTGATAGTTCGGTAACTTTGTTCTTTTCCATGTTCTTTTGTACTGTATAATTACTAATTGATTAGAGGAAAAATGCTAGAAAGTTTTTTTGAAGCTAGGTTACTGACTATTATAGCATTGAATACATTTGTTGTACAACAGTTGCAGAACCTGTTGAATTTCTCTGGTGAACCACCCACTGAGGCTACACTCCTTGATCTGGGATTGCCAACTAAGCTGGTCAGCAAGAGGGACTTTTTTCAGGTGGAAGGGCATGTCACATCCTGTGCTCATGGTCAGGGCCGTGGAGCGCCAGACAGACAGTTCTTTTACATCAATTCCCGACCCTGTGAGCCTGTCAAGGTTAGCTGTAAACACAAAAAATTTCTTATGTAGTGGTGTATGCCTATAGCTTGTACCTGAAATGTTGTGTGTTATATGGAGAAATAGCTTGTACCTGAAATGTAAGTGTTATATGGAGAAATTACAGCACATTCTATCTTTTTATAAGATAAATTTCTTTCATTTCAATTGATTCATTAATCCAGTAGAACCCCATTTTACGCCATTCAAGGGATCCTGCAAAAATGTTGTAAAAAGCTGGAAAGTGTAAAAAGTGGGAAATGTAGAAAAAGGCTTAGAATATTACTAAGTTGTATTAATTCAACATTTATATAGCTATTAAAAATGTAAACAAACACTTTTCACAAAAAATAAACTCCCAAACATATAAAGTCGCATCCGAGAATTATACAGTGAACCCTCGATAACTCGGACCTCGATGTCCCGGACTTCGGATAACTCAGACAGAATTTCAAAAAACAAAATTAATTTTAATTAAATTATTTTTGGTCAAAAATCATAAGAAAATTGTGTCAGCCTAATTTAAATCCATCTCGTTTTATTTAAAAACAGTATTAAGCTTTAAAAGCAGTTGCTCATCGCTACGTAGCCTTTAATAATCCCACCGTAAAATATGTGGCAAGTTCCGTGTGTTTAATGTTGCTAGCGAGGCGCGCGAGTAGAGATGCAACTCAGCAGGCAAACCTCCCTTCTTTATCTTTCCTCCCTCTTCGCCGCGCGGGCCACACACGCACGTGCGTCGTAAATAAACATTTCAGTATGATGCTGGTGAATTGGACGGTAACTACACGTCACAATAGCACCTGAATGGAAATTTAATTTTATTCTGTTATGTGCGATAAATTCAAGAATGCAAAACGATTTGTTCCAGACATTAATAAAAAAAATTAAAAGCCATTGGTTTGCATTGCAATGTAGGCAAGGTGGTGAGAGGGTTTTACGGCCCTTTAACGACGTCTTACAAGCCGATGAGGGTATAGTGAGGTGAAAGAACAACACAACATCCATGCCCGAGCAAGGATTCGAATCCAGGGCTTCTCGCACCGTAAACTGGCGCCTAACCCACTACGCTAGAGGCCGGTGCGATATCGAAAAAATAAAACATGACTTAATAAATTATAAAAAAAGGGGAGGGGGCAGAAAGAGGCTTTTGCCCCGGGTCGCACATTCTAGAGGGCCTCGCTTTTGAAAAAGTTACATGGTTAAAATGAATGGGCTTTTATTGAGCTCCCGTTAATGTTGATGGTATCTGTGAAATTTATTTTAAGTGTAAAGAGTGTGTAAAGACGTCACTGATCTATGATGATGCAGCCAAGGGAAGATAGTATGGAGGGAGGCCTACAAGCGCACATTAACACTTCAACCACGACCGTGACTTCAACTAAACAAAAAAAAAGGAGGAAAGGTAGACTGAGATTTACGTTGCTCCTGGCCTCGTATTCTAACAAAGAAGCCCTGGAAAAAAAACAATTTCTCGTAGGAAACTAGCAGCTGGCTGCAGACACTGTGACATGCTGATGTAGAGCAATTTTTCATGTAAACATCTCGTGAGTTGCATGTGGTCACGTGCGGTGTTTTTATTGCTGTTAGAGACTGTACCGATTGATCTTGGCTACTTCCGCTCGTGCTCTACCACCCTAGCTTATCTCACACACACACGCACGCACAGACTGTCGTCTCGTCAGCCAGACGGGAGAAGGGCGTGAGAACTTCTATGTGGTAGAAGGGTGCCTTGGTGCCAGCTTCTAGCACAGATAAAAAAGATCAGCCAGAAGTAGCATAAACAATAAATAAAAAAGAATCTGCCGGCCCAGGTTGTTTGACATTCTTTCTTTTATAGTTCTCCCGTTACAGTGATAATTTCCCCACTACCCCCTCCTGTAAATTGATACGTACAAAGTAGTATATATTGCCGCTTCTTTTGCTGGTAGAAATGATAGAGTACTGATTTCCTCACGTTTCTTGTAATTAATGACTGATTACCCCTCCTCCCCGGACGCCCCTCGATAACACGGACAAATCGTAACTCGGACAGCTTCTCCCCCCTTTTAGTCCGAGTTATCGAGGGTTCACTGTATTTTGTTTTAAAAAATTCAAAGTAAAAAAAGTACAGTAAGTGGTAAATATTGAATAAGCACTCGCCAATAAACAAGGTTATGTCTGTGTTTAAAGCAGTTGAACAAACCACTTGAAGGACACAAATTTTTAATTTCCAGTTTGCTGACTATGATGTGTGCCGTTTCTGACAGTAAAACATTGTTAATTGGTACATTTGTACTCTTGCACCCATACATCATTCATGAAAATAATTCCTCAGTTGGTCGTAATTTGACACACAAACACAGTTTCGTTTTTCCGCAAACGGCCCGTACGTCGCAGAACTCTCTTCAATAACTGAACAATTTTTACGATTTATTTTTTGCTGGAATTGGCATTACCAAGGGATACACTTGTCCTGGTACAATGTTAACACAACTTTAAAATGTCCAAGTTTTTCATCAACTGGGAATGCTAGTCTTTTATCTCTGTAGACATTTTAGTTCATGCCATTACAAAGTCAGTTTTGAATGAATTGGAAATTATTTTGCCACTTTGCATTAATAATACTCTAAAGTCATAAAAATTACAACCAGAATATTAACTTCAAGTTACCTGAGTTAGTAAATAAAGCAACCATAGATATTTGTATACCGATAAATGCAATTGTGAGTGCTAGTGTGTGTGCCGCACTGCCAGGTGAACTAGAGTAACTTTGTGTAAGTTGCGACCAGCCAGTTGTGCTATCACATGAACGAGAGCATCTCAGTGCAACTTCATACAAGTTGCGACCAGCCAGTGGCGCTGTCATGTGAGCGACAGCATTTCAGTGCAACTTCGTACATGTTGCGACGAGCCAGTGGTGTGGTCACGTGAGCGAGTGACCACATGTCAACTAAATAGCGTTGAGTGGCCTAGTTACAAAATGTAAAGATGGACGTGAGCTCTGTGCTTGTTGCTCGTGTTCCGAAAGTAAACAAACTTAAAGAAAAAAAGGTTCGTTTTACTCAGGCTTGACCTGGCGACTCTTTGTGCTCTCGCAGCTCTCGGGGCACTCCTAGGTGTTTTACTCACTGGAAACAAGATGGCGCAGGGTGTTTTATTCGTCAGGTCAAGATGCTCCCAGGTCAAAAAGAGCATGCCCTTTTAGCTCCTCCTCGCGAGGAAGAGTTGCGAGGGCAAGTAGGAGCAAATCGTCTGCTAAATGTTACGGCGAGCATATTGCTGTTGACTGCGCAGTTTACTTTCGCTGTCGTGTTTGAAAATAGAGAAAATAAGAATTATTTCAGCCATGGATGACGACAGTAAAGTTGCGGCAGCTGAATAAGGGTTTTTTGTATTCTAACCAATAAAAGCTTTATGTTATGGTGTTGTTTGCATGTGGTTGTTAACCTCTAAAAACAGTTCGCAAAAATTGGTTCATATTTGCAGAATGTGTTTAATTCCCGTAAATGATGAGCTCCTTTCACGAATTTTTCTTCTTTGTGGTTAGTAATTCTTCTTATTATAAATCGTTAAGTTGTTATTCTCCTTGATATTGGACTTGTATATCACCTGCAGGCTGAGCATGGTTCGTGTTTTCTCCCTGTCGTCAGAACGACGCGTCAGTGGAAAGACGTTTCATCAAAAAAGCGAGCATGGTTCTGTTTGTTGCCCGTCAAAGCGTTTCAGATGAACGACGCAACCGTCAATATACTGACGCGGTATTTTGGCGTTTCAAGAGGCCGACAACGTGCGTATTTAAAATAAATATCGATAGAAACAATGCCATATTCACAGTTTCAAGTGGCAAAAGAAATTTTTAACTAATATAAAGCCTGCACACGGTATTAACAATACATGCAAAGACAAACTTAAAGCTCAATTACTGTATATGTACCATAACCTATAACTTGACCATACAGCCATAACCTACATCTTGCCCATAGCTACTGATCGCCAATAACGAAATAAGTAATAGAGTTTGTATTGAATATTTTTGAAGACAAAAACAAATTGTCTTAACTGATGTATATATATGTAACAATTAGCGCTGTATTAGTGTACGCATGTGTTGTTTTGTCTGTAATTGTAACGTGTTAGTATAACCAAACCGAATGAAAGTGATGTGCGGTAGAAACAAATTCCGGTATTTTAATATTCATTGTTAGAATCTGTAGTACAAAACGCATAAGACAAAATCATTCTCTATGGAAAATATCCTGAGAAACCAGTGTTTATATGCAACGTAGTTAACTTTTAAAAACATTGCTACCGTTCGTATTGGCAAATAACCTACAATGTTGTACCTTACAGATATCGACGAAGACTATTAAAATATTTGTAATTTTGAGCAGTACGTTTTTTATGTTCATGCATTGTCGTTTTCCGAGATAGGGAAACCAATTTTAATTTTGTATCGTGTATAGGGTAAAGGAGACCACAAAATATATATTTTCCTCAAATCTAAGGCAAGTTTTTTATTGACTGGAGATTAGTTATTATCGTCTTCTGTTATTATTATATATGCTCTGACAGAAAATAATTTTGTCGTTATAAATCATATGTAGACTTAAAAATTATTAGATACATACTGTGGTACTGAAATGTTAAAAATTATGTTATGCTTTATTTACCATGTTTTATTTTACATCGTTCATATAAACAGCCAAATGAGAATTTAAAAAAAAACTATGGCCAAGTACTGATATTTCTATTTCGACAGCAATACTACTTCTACAGTGACGTTTACACTGACTCATGAAGTTAATATATTAATAGCAAACATCACACGACTGCCATAGAATATCGCCACTTGACCACAGTTTCTTCAAGTTCTGTTCACACGTGTAGTAAATTAAAGCGTCGCTTGTGAACAAAGATACAGGTTAAGTGTGTCACTTATAAATAAAAATACAGGTTAAGTGCAAACAACGTCATTCTCGTTACAGCTGTTTAATACAGTATTTTTGTTTACGGAGGTTTTCTATTGGCTGAAATTTGAAAGCAGGTTCTACAACACACGAAAATAACACATCACTACTGCAAATTTCGTACCAACCTCTGCACATATTCCTCTTTGGAACCATTGTTCATATGACACAGTAATTCTGACAGAAGCGTTATGACACGACGATCCGTGCTCACATTTTCGCGCAGCCGTCATGACACTAGCGTCGTTCTACCGACACGTCGGAGTTACGACGGTTTCGAATAATGGAACCATGCTCGACCTGCAGGTGTACTTATATTGTATATTCAATGAGGGTTTGTATATATTTCTTGTACACAGGGTTTTAATTGCTGTAAACTTGACGAATTCCTATGCTACTGTACTGTTATGTACTTAATGTAGTTCAACTGAATAATAAATAAATATATACATACGAATTATTCCTCAGACCAATTAAGTTTAGTACAGTGTATTTTCCTAGCTTCTCATAATTTCATTAGAAGGCACTTTATCATTTATAGTGCATTATTTGGTGCAGCGGTAGGAACTTCATTATCTTATGATTCTTGTTTATAACAATTTCTAAATACGTCTGCTAGTTCCGCCATCAAATCAACGCAATAGGCGTTTTCCTCGCTCCTCCGAGAGTTATCAACTCTTTTTGACCTGGGTTGACCTGGGTCAACTTGACCCAACTCTTCCAGCTCCTGAGAGAGGCCGAGTAAAACAAACCTAATGTGTAAACAGCGGGAAATAGGAATATTGAGTGTTGTAAACAACGGCAATGTTGTTCATAGAAACAAATGTAGATAAAACGTGACAGACAGTAATTGGTGTAATTAGCAGGAAAACTTAAAGAACCGTAACGTAAACACGGGATTCTACTGTATATTAATAGGAGTGTGCAAATATTCAAAATTTTGAAAATTTTCTAATTATAAATTTTTATCTTTCATATTTGAAACATGAGTACCAAATTCCTAAATTTTGAAGTATTCAAGCAATTTAGAATAGTAAATGTAAAACAGTTTCCTACACAAATCTCTACTTATATCATGGCTATTTATACTTACAAGCACAATAGGATAATTTAATGGATTTTACCACTTCTGTGGATATTTAAAGGTTAAAACGAGCAGGCAGTGAAGAATGGACATACATAGATTTCAACATTCGACAAACTATAGCAAATATTTACATTTAATATGTGTGATTTCAGATACATAACTACGCCTCATTTGAGGCCATAGATATACTTGCGCAGATATTCGTAATCATATATTTTCCGCATTAGAAATCCAGCCACATGCGATAACGTAATATCTTGACGTAGACAAGGTAGCAATGACGATAGCAGCGCAAAATTTCTTAGTCTACCTGTTTACAACACATACATCTATGAAATGGTGTTTTAACACTGTTTGTTTATATAAAATATTTGCTGCAGGGAAGTTACGTTACAGTAATAATTTTGATTTTCATAATGTACAGAATAAAAAAAGAGGCCGGGCATTACTTCAGTGATATCACAAAGAGTGGGAACATGAATTAAAATGGCCAAAACGGGGGAAACATCATTTTCGGGTATTCTTGTAATCTGCAATTCCGGAACTTCGCACAGTTAAAAGGTGATAGTTGGTATGACATAACGCCAGAGTATGCAACAAATTAATGCACCGCTGATAATGTGACTTTTTAAAACTATTTTGTAAGCAAGCAAGACAATGAATGAAATAGTTAATTTGGGCGTTCTATGGGCAAAAATTATTTTTTATTAGGACAATGGCGGGAAAGGCAGCTAGGCTACTACCGTATTTGTCGGCATATAGGACGACCCTCCATATAAGACGAGTCATGGTTTTCAAGGTACAAAATCTTGAAAAAAAGTAAATTACTAATTTTGAAATTCCAGACAGAAAAATATTTTTCTCCTTTGCCTGAAACATTAAAAATTTAGTTTATGTATTTTCAATGCATTTATTACCGAAATTTTAATATCATAATAGACACATAAACAAATAAAATTGGCTACTACTGCCCTCCGCGCGCCCAAGAGCCAAGGAAATGCACAGTGGCAGCCAGCGATATCTCCATATGCCGGCAGGTGTGCGCGACGTGGCAACGCCGGACAGAGGCACGCCGCGCACTACATGACAATGCCAGGCAACAACAGCTGCTTGCAAGGTCATTACATTCCTGTGCGCCGTTGTCCGCCAGCCTAGCACTAGACGGTAGACACATGAATGTGTGGTACGGTATCTAGATCCTTGTTTTTTCCACCCAAGAGTCTTGTGCTTGCCAGACAAAGGATGAAAGCATGCGGACCTAGATCCTCGTTTTCTCTGCCCGAGAGTTGTAGGCTGGCGAGACGAAGTATCTCGTCACGCGCTCGCATCGATCGCCGCTTCGCTGCAAGGAAGTGTCCTTTATTATGAATGACGAAGTGTTCTTTATTATGAATGACGCTCAAAAAAATTTCGTACCGTAAATTTTATTAAAATAAACGGGGCACTCGTTTTTATTTGTGACGAAAAGCGCAATTCCTTGAAACAGCATACAACTCCACAGCTTACAGCTTAGCTTTCAAACTATTTTTGGCTACCAAAAATTTTTGCACCCTCATATAAGACGAGTAGCAATTTTTGAGGGCCAAAAATATGTATAAAGTGTCGTCTTTTATGCCGGCAAATACGGTAATTACAATTAAAACAGAAAGAATTGTGCACAAGTACTCACAGGATGGTACTCGCAGATAGAAACACACATGCATAGGACGAACACATTTCTCCGCAGACGCGCGGTCACAACATTTCACAGACTACATCTGCTTCATCAGGTGAGTGGAGGCACACTGAAATCTATTGTCCAGCGGTGGTTGGTAATCAGTACACCTAGCGGCCAGAGGGCAAACTAAGGTACGGCGGGAAATCTGAAAGGTGGGTTTGTTATCTGAGGTTAAGGCCAGGTGGCTGTCTGGATTTTGTGATATATTGATGTGCCAGTTCCCAGCGTCTTAATTCGGCTCTGTTTTTCAACTGTGGTAGGGCCCTCACCACTCTGGTTGTATAACAGGAATCAAAGTTGGAGTTATGAAGTGCTGCATGTGTCAGCTCTGTGGCTATTCATTCTCTGTCTGAGAGTGTTGGTGGTTAGGCCGATATACTCTGCATTGCAGTGAGTGCACTGTAGCTGGTAGATGAGGTTTTCAGTTGCACAGTTGTTGCTTCCTGGTATGGGGTAGGTTTGGTTTGTCTGTCTGCTATTGAATGATGTGGAAGGTTGATGTATAGCACAGGAGCCGCAGCGTGGTTTATTGCAAGGGTGGGGGTGGTTCTATCATCCAATGTGGTAATGGCTGGCAGTTTGGGGTGAACCAGTTTGATACGGAGGTTGGGGGGACGTTTGAATACCAGCCTTGGTGGTTTAGTGAGCAAATTTTTAGGTGAGTGGTGAGGAGGCCACGTTTTTGTGCCCACAGTTCAGTATTGTTTTGAGTTTGTGCAGACCTTCGTGGTATAGGACAACCAGGGGGATTTCAGAATTGCCAAGCTTGGTTGAGTCGTCACTAGTTGTAGTGGCTCGCTGTATTTGTTCATGTATTGGTGATTTAGGGTAACCTCTGTTTATGAAGGCCTTGGCTATTTTCTCACACTGTTTGTTAAGGTCTGTTTGGGTGGAACATATGTGTTTGGCTCTGGTAGCGAGGCTGTATGGCAGGGATTTCTTAGCGTGGTATGGGTGGTAGCTGTCAAAGTGGAGGTACTGCAGGCTATTGGTTGGTTTGGTATGGACAGCTGTTTCAATTTTTCCATTGTGGAGAGTCAGTTCTACATCCAAAAATATTGCATAAGATTTTGAATAGTTCCAGGTGAATTTAACGGGCTGTGAGAGTTGAGGTTGTTGAGAAAAGTTAGAAGGCTGTCGTCGGTAGAGGTCCAGATCCTGAAGATATTGTCTATGAATCGCATCCAACAGTGTGGTTGGATGGGCTGATGGCTCAGGAAATTGTATTCAAGTTTGCCCAACTTCCTGCCGCACCTTAGTTTGCCCTCTGGCCGCTAGGAGTACTGATTACCAACCACCGCTGGACAGTAGACTTCAGTGTGCCTCCACTCACCTGATGAAGCAGATGTAGTCTGCGAAATGTTGTGACCGCGCGTCTGTGGAGAAATGTGTTCGTCCTATGTGTGTGTGTTTCTATCTGCGAGTACCATCCTGTGAGTACTTGTGCACAATTCTTTCTGTATTAATTGTAATTATTTTTTATTACTGATACTTTTTTGCTAGTATAATTAGCTAGTTGAACATGTGCTTAAGTTCCCTAAACTTGTTTCACAAGGGAAATGTGTGAAAAGTTGCAATTGTTATTCTATCAAAATTCGTTAGAGTATTTTTGTGTCTCTGAAAACATTAGCAGTTGATTGATTCCTGCGTATTAAGAACAAAAGTTTGTCATGACATCATGATAATTTACTACATACTGTTACGTGCTCTGGCACATAGCACTTACTTGGCCTCTTATCATATAGTAATTTCAGTTTTATTTTTTGTCTTAATTTTTTGTTGTTTATAACAATTTAAGTAGACCAACTTAACCAGGTATAAGGATGTAGACGGCAGGATCAATTGGGGATGCTAGAAAAGAAATTAACATTAAAATTTTATTTAAAATTTAACTGTTAAGGCAAGAGAAAATTATTACATTTTACGTGTCAATTTTATCTGATTTATATAGTGGTTGGACTCATTTTAAAGCTAATTTAATTTTAACCAACTTTTCTAACTTTTTTCTTATATTTTGCCTTGTTTGGATTTTTTAAATTTCTAGTAGCCTCTTAGCATGCTTCTCCTGGAATGGGATTTATCTGGCAGGCAGGTCAGAGTTCACTCCTTTGGTGGCACATACAGGGATGTGCTGGAATGCGACAAAGGCAGCGTGTCATTAGGCCGGCGACGTGGGTGGTAGTGTCGGGTGCAACAAAACTCCAAAAAGGTGGTGATCCGCGAAAGATTGATGACGCTGCACTTCCCTAATTAATAAACTAATGAATATTCAGCTGGTATTGTGGAATAAAACGCTTTGCAAATTTGTCAGTAACCATGTTTCATACTTGTCTTCCATAGTAAATGTAAATTAACCAGTTTTTTAAGCAAGTTGGACCCTGATTTATCCCTCCGCCGCCTGGCCGAGTAAGTCCGGGCGTCCACCCAGGAAAGTTAGTCGTTTTACGGAGCGGAATGATGGCCGGCTGAGTGTTTAGATTAGTTGGTGCGTCATGGCGGGAGGAAAAGGACATATTAGATGTGGGAGAGGGGCAGTGAAGCCTAGAGGGCGGTTTCGTTAGAAGAGATTCCTTTTTTGTCTCTTTTTGCGTACTGCCTTTGCATTTTATAATGATGTAACCAGAAGTAGGTATTGATAACCGCGTAGTCAGAACTAAGGTAGATAAAGTGCCGGGCCAAGTACTACTACTGAGGGCAAGCAGCAAGGCGTAATACGTAGATAGAAAAATCCACCTCAAGTAACCCTGGACAAGCACTCACTATGTGAGTTTCCTTTGTCTGTTAAATTGCGTCAAAAGAAAGGTTAAATAAAAGAGAAAAAAATGCCGATATGATTTTTTTAATGTATTCATCCGTTGCTGACTAACCTCACTGCTATCCAGGCTTCAGTATCATAGGCACCGCCTCTGCATTAGCTCGTTTGTTTTTGTCATTGTTCTGCCTGCCAACTACTTGCAATAGCAATGGAAGAGAGCTACATCCCCGCGTGCACACCACAACACCAACACGCAGCAGCTGTAGCAGCCCCATTAACTACTACTAGAGGGCAGAGTTCGATAGAGCCCCGTTACAACGCTAATTTTTCTAACAAAAATCTAAAGTAAAATTCTTTCAAAAATATTTTAGGAACAGTCCTTTTTTTTTCTTTTTTGTCTTTAAGAGAAGTACAGTAAACCCCCGATCTAACGACATAATTTCCAGGAACCCTGGAAAAATTAAAATAAATGTTTTAAAAATTGATCAAAGATAAGCAAATTGCAATAGATTGCATTAAAACATTATTTAAAAATTATTTTGTGTGCATTAAACAATAACATACTGTAGTTGTCATAAATTAGTAATATGCAGCTGTTTAAAAAAAAAAAATTTGTGAAAAAATATTAGAACCTTTGGCTGGAATATAGTTGAAATGTGCGCCGGGTGAGTTAGGCCACCTATGCAACACTGACATATGTGAGACATGACGATTAACACAGCCTTATTTCCTCCACCTCTCTGTATAGAACACCAAGCACAGATTGTCTTCTCGCGATCGTGTAGTTAAGATAGATTGTGTTCATAGCATTTTGTGGAAAAATTAACGTAAAAAGGTTTACAATATTCTTGTAAAAAAAAAATTAATGAAGCATACAAAATTTTTTTTTGGATGGTGGACTTTCCTTTCAAACACCAAAATATGAATAAATGAGCACGCACACACACACAAAACCCCCTTCTCAGAAACCTCAGCATGGGAAACAACCTGCAACGTGTTCCACGGAAACTGTCAATCAACACAGAGGTTGGATGTCTTCTTGGTATTTTTTCACTAAGGGGGTGAAGATATTATCAGTTTCCAGGAATCGCGTTGCAGGTTGTTTCCCACGCTGAGAGTCCAGAAGATCTAAGGTAGCTGCTGTGTCCCACCTTAATCCACAGCCACATACCACTAAAATTAATGTTAAGGGGACTACAGATTGAATACTTGAAATAAAATAATGAATTCAAATAATTGATGTTTATTACAAAGTATTAAAATGAAGTGTTATAAAAATAGATATTACATTATTGTTATACAAAAATAGATTACAAATTGGAAAAGATTTTAAAGTGTGAATTCACAAATAGATTTTATGAATTGTGATGAACTGTAAACAGGTATTACATTAAGTAAAGATAATTATGGCAAGATAAGTAAATTGGTTTCTGTCATTACAATAAATCTCAAGGTCATTACATTATTCTGGAAACATTTAAGAAAACTGTGATTGTACTGGCCAACAATGTATCCACGACTGCTACAACAAAAACCGAACACAAAAGCTAAAACTCGAATTAATAATAATTAATAATAAAAATAATAACAAGAAAGAATACTGATGGTTTTGATGTTCCTGTCCAGTGAAGTCTCATCCATCTCAGGGCTACGACATCTAAATCTAAATAGTAAATGACTACCTGAAATTAAAATTAATAGAAATAAAAAAACTAACTAAACAAACTCCTGTCATCTGGCAGCCCGAGCACTTAGGCTTACGCCCATCGGGGCATTGCCATGCTCGCCTAAGTACTAATCAAAAGCTCAAAAAGCTCCAGTAAAAAAGCTCCAAAAAAAGTCCTACATAAAAAGCTCTAGCCAAAGCTTCACAAAAGTCCTGACCAAAAGAAACTCCATGAAAAGTTTGCCAAACATGGCCGGCAGGTATTTATAACTATCAGTTGCGCCATCCAGAGCCTTCCATGATTTACCTTCCTAGAATGGTCAGCACTGACCATTCCAGACCGGTGCAACAGCTACCCTCTCTGTCCCACAGGGCATTCACTCGTCAGTGACATTTGATGTCACGGGCGGGGGACTGTCCGAGAGTGGAACAACAGAAATGTGGTGTACTACACATCTTGCCAGCACGCCTGCCCTACTAAAACTGTTAATGTTAGGACAGGGGAACGGGGGAGTGTTGACAAAGGCGTCCAGTGCCCCCGGAAGGCCGTCGCACATCGAAAGTACCAAAAGGACCCACAGCGCACAACCGCCCGGCGACACACACACCCTTCACCACACCCCTCACCTGCCAACAACCTAACACAAGGCCATCGGCCTGCGTACACTACCGGGACACTGCCCGCAAAGGAATCTACAAGCACTGCAGTGGCAACCAACTCTGCAGACTTCCAAGAACAGTGAGCCAAAAATCACAACTTGAGAGACTGTCAGAGAACACTCTAGATTTTTCCGTGATCCTAAATTCAAATAACTGACTTCCCAAAAACTGAATACTCTTTAAAATTACAAACCAAAATAACTTTACCACCTATTTCGAGTATGGATGGGAAGAAAAAAACCAAAAAAATAAATGCCCGAAAATTACTGTCGTGACAATATTATTTGCTATTGTTGCATTGTAACAAATGATCACACAACTCTAATTAACGTACATATTTATATTTATTTAATATATTGTTCTAGGTGATGAGGTGTGTGAATGATGTATTCCACCAGTTCAACAGACATCAGTATCCTTTTGTTTTCCTCAATGTAAAGACATCTCGGCAAAATGTTGATGTTAATATCACTCCAGATAAAAGACAGATTTTTGTGGATTGCGAAAAGCTTTTGCTGGCTGTTATTAAGGTAAGAAGTTAAATGTACTATACTTTGGAATTAGTACTATACTGTATTGCTAAAATTAGTGTTTATTTTTTCCATGTGAGGTACAGTAAATGTTGAAAACCCATGTTCCTGGTGAGAGAATCTTTTTTTATACGAATATTGAATTACAGTAAGTCTTCAGTTAATTGACTGTTTACATTCTAGAGTGTGTCAGTTCAGATCACGTTTTTCCATAAAGATCAATGATAACAGTCAGTCTTTGGTTACTCATTTTGAAGAACTGTGTACCATTTATTTCACTTAATATCTCAGAATCAGTGCATAAAAAAAATGTGGGGCAAGAATTGTTTGGTATAATATTTTGAACGAGAAAGGTATTTCCAAAACATTCCATATCTGAAATATTTTCGAATATATACTGTATACTTCAAAAATGGTTTCACTCCAAATTTTTCTGAGTCCAAATGACTATTATAAAAATGTTGTAGCCTTGATCACTTAATAGTTTAATGTTTCAGTGCATGTATAGATGGAAAACTGGAAAAGATGTGAATCTTTTGACCATTTTTCACAGCCCAGTCATTGTTATGTCTACCCAGTCCGAGTCACAAGGGCAAGGCAGTAATGTTGCTCAAATACAAGTAAGGCTCAGTAATTATCACATTATGCAATACATATATGAAACATGTATGTAACCTATTTAATAGTTCTAAAACTTAATTAAGTGTAACATACACGAGTACAAATAACATTCGCAACACAATGGCATCACATTGTTAATGCTGACTGTGTCAGCATTTTTAAATAGTTTTGTTGGTGGATATATGCAAAAAAAGAACTTTCACAATATCAGAACCCGGCTGACCTGACTTGAAGCATCACACTTCATCAATTTTTATAGTGAGAATAACAGAATATCAACTTAAAGGGGCGGTTCACCTCAGTTTTCAACCTCTTTTTTTATTTTTATATTTGTACCAGATATTTTTTTCTTATTTTAGACATAAATTGTGATTAGATCTTCCTCTTAGGAAAATTGTTTGTCTCTCATAGTTTTTGCGTAATGAGTCGTAAACGTCAAAATTTGCACTTAACAGTTTTATGTACACCACTGAAACCAACTGACATACCAAACCGAGAAAATTCACAGTGTATAACAATGTTGTAGGCTATGATTTGACATATATAAAAACAAAAAGTAAAATATTTTTTGTATTTAATAAAAATGCTGAGTTTTAAAACGAAAATTAAAAAAATTTCAACAATTTTTGAAAACTTCAAAATATATATTTTTTGTTTTTATATGTGTCAAATCATAGCCTACAACAATGTTATACACTGTGAATTTTTTCGGTTTGGTATGTCAGTTGGTTTTAGTGGCGTACATAAAACAGTAAAGTGCAAATTTTGATATTTATGACTCATTACGAAAAAACCATGAGAGATACACATATTTCCTAAGAGGAAGATTTAATCACAATTTATGTCTAAAATAAGAAAAAAATATC
>PNEQ01000365.1:27435-40701 GCA_003012365.1 Medauroidea extradentata
TGTGAATTTTTTCGGTTTGGTATGTCAGTTGGTTTTAGTGGCGTACATAAAACAGTAAAGTGCAAATTTTGATATTTATGACTCATTACGAAAAAACCATGAGAGATACACATATTTCCTAAGAGGAAGATTTAATCACAATTTATGTCTAAAATAAGAAAAAAATATCGTGAAAGAAAGGTCAGTTGTCGGTTGAGTGTGGGCTACGGGAAGGGTGGGCTACGGGAAGGGGGGGGGGGGGGGGGGGGGGGGGGGGGGGGGGGGGGGGTGAGGCGGCGAAGTAAGCCGTAAATTGACGGGTGTCAAGCATAGGAAGCAGAGAAAAAAAAGGCCGGTGATCGATCGTGTAGTCGAGAGGCCGAAGTTATAGTGGTAAAACGACGGGCGTCAACTGTGGAAGGCAGAGAGAGAACGTTCTCACGGCCAGGTTCCTCCATCATTACTCCTCTTCCTTTTCTTTTTCTCTCCCTTTCCCCTCCTGCTATCTTTCCATGGGGAAGAAAGAAAAAGACATCATTGTTCTCAGCTTTTTCTCCCTTCCCCATCAACCACCCGGGAAACGTGACCAGCTATCTTTTCATGGGAAAGGAAGCAAGAAAAAAAGAGTGTCATTCTTTTTTTTCCTTCCCCCACCCCCTCAAAAATACCAGGAGAGAGAAAAAAAAAATGCAAGCTTGCTGCTGTCACGGCATGTTATCTTAGGGCTTGGTGGAAGAGGAGGGGGGGACATGCTGGAAGCCATAGAGGAAGTAAAGTATTCAAGAGTGGACACGGCCATGTTAACCAACGAGCCACTAAAAAAGGGGCATCATTCAACGGCAACTTCGGAAACAAATCTTTTTTATTTTACAGGTTGGCAACAAAAATACGTTATCTAACCTCCTGTTCAAATTTTTTGGGAAAGTATAACATTTGTACACCCGTTCTGCACATGAATGAACAGAATCACAATTAATTGTAGAAAAGGGGTACCTCTTGATCTTCCCCATTATAAAATTTAACTAGAATTATTCCACAAACACAAAAACAATTTACGATTCGTAGCCATCACGAGCAGTCACGAGGTCACGCGTCTCATGGTAGACAACTTAACCGAAAAGTTATTGTAATTGAAAATGTCTATTACTATAAATAAATAAAAATATAATATATACGTAATAAATGCTTGACACTCTAGTATCATAAACCACCAAATATTGTCTTTATATTACACATAACGTTTACTTTGTAATGTTGTCGGTGCATGATGCCCTGCAAATTAGGGGCCCTGGCCTCCCTATTCTGTGTCCACCCCCTGCTGGAAGCAGCCGGCACAGCATAGCAGCAAGGCACACACGCGCGAGGCGAGAGCTGGCAGACAGCAAGTGACCTTGGAAGAGAGACAAATCACCCACCCCTCCTGGCTCTCCGCCACCCTCTCTGCCTTCACACTCTTAACCAGTGTGAATGTTATCTTTCCTCTCTCTTTTATATGTTGCCAGCTACAGTTCCTTTCTCTCCCCCCCCCCTCCTTCCTTGACCCTTCCATCATAGCGTCCCTCGTGCTGTTTCACCACTCGCTCGGCTCATTCTCACGTGTTTTTTTTTCACATACTAGCGAGGCACTAAAATTTTTTTTCCCTGTAACTTGTTGCAAAAATCGTAGTGCGCACTATACCCGAGTATATATGGTTAAAAAAAAAAGACGCTGAAAACTGAGGTGAACAGCGCCCTTAACTTTTCTTTGCAGTTGGTACCGTCTGTTGCGTAGCCATTCTACTACACACGTAAATTATGAACAATGTATGACAAGCATTGGTATATGAATACTTTAGCTATACACAGTATGTATTTGTTTAAAAAAACCCTTTCACAAAGAATTTCACAGACTTTAAAAACAGTACCTAATTCTTGCTAGTGAAAATAAACTGTGCCACAACGAAATCACAATGGCACAGTACAAAACTTCAACAGTAAAAAGTTCTATATTTTCTGTGATTGCTAATGTTAGGCATCATGATGGTGTGACAGGTGACAACTTGATACAGTGGAACCTCGTTAATATAAACCCTGTTAATACAAAGTTCTCATTAATACAAAGCAATTTTTATTCCCCATGGAATGGGACAAGAAATAATATAATTACTTTAATGTTTACTAAAAATTTTGTTTATGCATTAAACCATGAAATATCTATTTCTCAAGTAAATGGAAGTCATTGTGGTGAAAATACTATTTAATTTGTGGGGCTAAACAGAGTGAACAAAATTTTAGAAACTTTTTAAGGTTTTAGTGTACACCTGTTAATACAAAAACAAACAACCAACATTTTGGTCCCTTCAGGTTTGTATTAAAGAGGTTTGACTGTAACTTGTTCCAACTCTTGTATGCCTCTGAAGAAGTAAAGGTCAACTAGGGTAACTAAGCTGTATTCCAGATATACGGAGGAATGAATCGTGCAGCACGTTACATAGCAGCAGCGTGATGAGCTACATGCTGACAAGGAATTTGATTTTTGGCCTTGTTCAACTAGTAGCTTGGGAATATCAGCTAAAGCATATTTTGCATCCATTGTGCGAATCGAAAAGAACAAACAAAGTGTCTGTTGTAGCAAGCGTCAAACAAATGTTAGTTAAATGAGGACTTACTGTACTGAACTTCTTGAAATTGGTAATAGCAGCAGTATGTACTGAACTTCTTGAAATTGGTAATAGTAGCAGTAGCAGCCACTCGCAAAATTTTCAATTTTATAATCTGTATTATCAGCCAGTGAAATATATCCTTCGTAGTGTAAGTTTTTGTAGGACTTTGTTCACAACTTTTGCTGTCACCTACACAGATATGACAGATTTGCTCTTTAAAATATAGCACAAAGAATATGGCGTGAGTAGGTGTGTCTAAGAATCTCTATAGTAATCAGTACTTCTATTAATTGTTCATAAAATGCATAGAAGTCTTTAAGCCCACCATGTGGCACAAAGCCTTTTCAGAATATTTTCTTTTTGTGGAAATTAATTTTCTATATTATACTGCTTTCCTTTTTGATAGCTAATTTGAAAGTACTAAACCAGACACTGATTATGGTTTCTTCTACTTGAAATTTTCCTGACATGTTATCTTGTCACCTTAAAATAATTTATATTCCAAGTTCTGTCTAGTTTTTGAGCCTTAAGTAATCTGTCTCTCTTCCAGTTAAGTCAGTAACAGGAATGAACTGCAGTAAATTCTTTTAAGTCTAAAATATCCATTATCAGATTCAACATACAGTACTACAAATGCAAAGAGATGGTTATTACATAGTCCGACGTCTACAAATCATTGTAACACCGAAAAACACTTGGCTGTACCGCAAACAAAAAAAGATGCATGCTCTTTAGCAAGTCATAATTGAGGAGTGTACATAGTTTTTATGGGGTTTTACAGTTTAGCATAATTTTATATGGGTGTTTGAAAGGGAGAGGGGATGTTCAGGCCAACAACATTCCTCTTCTACTCCGTGCATTTATGACTCTACATTAAACAGATATTTCATAGGGCTAGCTGATAAATCTTTAAATAATTTAACTTGTGTTTACTGATCACTTAACCATTTTTACAGTGTGAATATTGTTTACATGGCACCAGGCATCCCTTCTTCAGCTCTATGACAATATCCCTTCCTGTATTCCAGTGTTCACTTCAAGTCCTTCCTCCACCCAAATCCATTCACCAGGTGCCAATATTTCAGCCTTGCTGAGCCAGTGGAGCCAGTCACCAAGCCAAGCTGCTTCAAGTCCTGACTATTCACATCAACTTCGAGGAGTCAAGAGGAAGGAATCAACACTTGAGAACAATGGCTTTAAGCGTTAGTAATGTTGGTAGTTGAAATTGTTATTACAGTAGAACCCTGCTATAACATTTTTCAAGAGACCTGTGAAAGAAAGTGTTATATGCAGGAAAATGTTATAAGCAGGAATCAATATTTTCAAACCAATAAATGGATATTACTCAAAAGTAACTTAAAATTTGATGGTTTATGTACAGTAAATAGGCGTATAATGAGATTAAATGCAGCTATAGTTACTGTGCTATCAGAAACATGATTAATACATACATTATGGCTTTCCCACTTGTCTTTGAAATTTCATGATCCTCATCTTCAGTTTCACAGTCTTTAATATCACTGTATTGTACACTTATGATACTTTCTCGGACTTTAATTTTTTTTTTTTTGTTTTTGTTTTTTTTTTTTTTTTTACTGTTGTTTTTAGTCCACAGCTTAGTTATTTTATCTAAAATAATACAGTTAAGAAAAATTTTACCAGAGTTGTGGTTAATGTCTGAGAAAAAAGTGATGTTATATGCAGGAAATGAAAATACAAATGTTGTTATAAGCAGGAAATGAAAGCATTATGCTTTATGGAAAAATGATGGGACCAAATAAAAGTGATGTTATATTCAGGAAAATGTTATATCCAGAAATGTTATAACAGGGTTCTACTGTATATGTACTGTATAGTCTAAATAGCAGGTAATAATGTGTACAGTTTCATAGCATAATATTGTAACACAGTAATCTTCCGGTTTAACGACACTCATGGGACTTTTTTAAAAAAAATCATTCCCAAATTGGAGTCTTTAAAGTGAATCATAAAATTATGTTTGGAACTTAAGATGAGACCAAAAAATACAGTTGGTGAAGTGAAGGAATCACTTAACTGAAATACCGAAAACTGAGAGATTACTGTATTACTTGTCCCTGTTTTACTTAAGTATGCACAATTCTGATGCTCTGGAAGCATTTGTTTTCATATTAAACTTAAGTCAAATACACAATGACTTTGCTTACTGCATATGGTGCAGGATAGTGGGGTAAAAGTTAATGCCAGGACTAATACTGTATCGTGGGCATTGGCTTGTTCTCACCTCAAGGGATAAGCTTGTTCATCGTCTGCTGTTCTCATGAAAGTGGAAGAACACCAATGTAGGGACTGCTGCTTTTGATGCAGTGAGATATCTAAAGAAAAACTTTGTGATACTAAACTTTTCGTTAAAAAGATGTCATGTTTCCCAGTGAAGTGAGATGAGTAATTTACTGTTAAGGTGGCCCTCTGCCCAGGCCAACGAGCAGTGTGTAGAGCTTCAGCCGACTTATCGTTTATTTGAAAAATGTTCAACGAGCATGAGTGATGTCTGCTTGGGAACTGTATACAAAGATGGTTTGTACATGTGTGTATACCCATTTCAGGTTCTCCTATAATCATTGATGTTGTTTTCTCGTGGTCAAAAGTGATGAAAATGACAGGTGTTCTTGTGTTTTTTTTTTTTAACTTAGTGCAGAATCTTTAAAAGGAGAGGCCGGTACAGTGTACAGTTACCTAAAATATAAAATGTTAAAATTTGTAGGGTAGTCACTGAATGTCTCGTAGAGGCTAGCCATGTGCAGATCTAACTTGTGTGACTATACCCACTTCCAAAATTTTCAGGAGCTACTGTTGTACTGTGCTGTAATCTCTATACAGACATGTGTAAACACACGGCCGTTAATACCTGGGAGAACAATCCCACACCTGAGCACTCACCCTAACCTCTGCTCGATTTGGTGAACACATATTCAGCAGTCAAACGCACACAACATGAACACTGGGGAAGGGTTCAACTCGCTACGGCAATTAAACTGACAGTCCCGATAAAATGCACAAAATATATTGACAGAAATAATCCGGGTACATAAGTTAACATAGCCAATACCAGGCTTAATCAGTACAAAATTCGAAGGCAATCGCCGTTATACCAGTGATACAAATTGAGCCCGCTTCTACCAGGCACCGTAGTTACAGGCTGCTAATCTTGGCGTTGCTAAGCATCAACCAAGGCCCAGTGCCACTCACCAGTACCCTTCCCATTAGAACACACATTAAACCAACGACAACGACACAGGGTTCTCTAAGCTACCAATTACGAAAGACAGGTCTGGGCAAAACAATTTATATAACGGAAGTCATCATACAAAGCTTAACAGATACTCACGTAGTCTCCACTGAGAAATTAATACAGAATTACAAAAGATTAGGAAAGAAATACAAAGCTGCTGTGGCCGACACACGCGCGCCACTTTATACCATTAAAAAATAGGGACAAATCCCTAGTCGTACAGGGCTCGCGGCCGCGACAGCACACCCTCGACATGTCATCAACGCAAACAAATAAATAACCAAGCCTAACTGAAAAACACGAAATAACAAGAACACTAAACTCAAACTAAAAGGAACTTACCGATGACACGGCTCAGGTGTGGCACCGCGGTCGCAAGCTAAACACAACTGCCCACCGTCGGGCCCGGGCGAAGACTGAATGTCATGCAGACGAGAGCGTCTGAGCTGGGCACGGGAGGGAGAAGTAGGGGAAGGTGGGGAGAGCGAACACGAGCACATCCGACGGCGGCCGAGCATGGCCGAAGTCCGAGCGGGAAGTTCAAACCATTGAGCGCACAGGGCACAAGCATCAAGTTCCTCCAAAGTAACCTCACTGCCAGTCCAGGATATGTAAATTTGACAAATCTTCAAAAGTGGTGAACCGGAGTCGGCGACTTCAGGTACAAAATGTGACAAGAAAAAGCCTCAGAGGCATCAAAAACACCAATACACTAACTGAAACGGTCAATGCCGCAATTAACAGGCACGAATTAAGCAACTGGGCACGAGCCTAACGCTCGCCCCATACTTGCCTCCCGACCGCGACGACTCATCCCCGAGGACAGTGTAGGGAAAGACTGGTAACGAAAGAAAAGTAAAAGAAGCAAACGTGAACTGAAAACAACACTTACCAGTCAATGAGGATGTGCAGCCGCGGGCGCGAGCAAGCACAGGTAACCCACACGAGAGCTCACTACTAACTGAACTTCTCTCCGGCCGCGAGGAACCGGTTCACACCGGGAAGGAGGGAGAGAGAAGGGATGCGGGGAGGGGAGGCACGACGTCCGCCGAAGACGGCCGAAGGTCTAGAGAGGAGGGGCGGGCTACGTCAGAGAACGACGTCACATGAGGCCAAGTCACAGATAATCGTTCGGCAACACTCAGATACCAGAAGTCGGGGGGGGGGGGGAAGCCACACAATATGGGCAGACATACATTAACTCGGGCTGAGCCCAGCTCAGTACAAACAAATAAATCTCCTGGTGCTGTTATATGTGTGTGAAGTGTGAGGATATGTTGTAAAAATGCATATACTGTATTCGCTAATGTACCCAGCGCATCTTTTTTCCAAAATTTGGATCACAAAAATGGGGGTGTGCAGTTACGTGGATAATTTGTATTTGAAATTTGTGCGCTACATGGGTAGGTAGCGGGCAATACGTGGAGACTTGACAACAGTACAGGTGGCTAGGCACACACGGCACACAGACAAGCAGGCGGAGGGATGCAGATACTGTGAAACCTCTATCCATCGTTTTTCAAGGGACCAATGAGAAAAAAACTATGCATGTGAGAAAACGAAACATGCGGGAAACACACAAGCCCCCACTCCCCACTTAAAAAAAAATAAAAACATAACCTCAAAAAACATTTTTAACTGTCCATCACATGAAAATATGCACTTAAAAATATGTGTGTTGAATATAGTCATAGCTCATTTGTATTACCGACGATCTAGTTTAACGTCAAAGGTGGCAATCCGAGACATTTGGCGATGTCAGTATGCTTTCACCGGGACATTTCTCTACCTCCTTTATTATTTCAAGGCATTCTTCAAGTGAACGAACAGATTTTGAAGGCCGTGACATTGTTACAGTAATAATTTATAAATACATTTAATAGGCCTTAAAATAAAAATAGTGTACTCCACTTGTTAACAAAATTCACTAAACTGTTGCTATCTAAACGGAAAACGTAACATGAATAAGATGCATATTTACAAGGCGAAAAGTAACCTCTCCAACTTGTGCGCTTGCGCTCGGCTGCCTTCAGCTTTACTCAGAGCGCACAAGATGGCGAAAGAAAATTCCCAAAATTCTTGACGTTACTGCAATTTATTCATTGCACTTTACTGAAATGCGAAAATAAAAGCACACATTTAAAGTAGAACAGAATGAATTTGTACACAATGTGTGTTCGAAATTTATTGAAAATAATTTGGATATCAACTTATAAAAATATTTCCTGCATAAAAAAATTAAGTTTTTCTGTTGGTGGCAACATGTTTGTTGTTCGTTTAACGAAAATACAGCAATGTTTATGTTTACACACATAACTTACAGTATGTAAAACGTTTCTTAAAATAAGATGAACGATTGCCAAACATATTTGAAACAATAAAGGTGAAATTTATAGTCAAGACAAACCAAACATATTACGTTCGCCCATATTTTTGGCAACAGTAAAATTAATGTTTGCCTTGTGCGTTTATGATGTACGTTGTTTACACCTGTTTGTTTCGAGAAGTGCATACGAGTGTGGTATGAAAATGTAAAATGTAAGGTAACTTTTTTTTTGTTGTTGGCGAAAATGTCAGAACGGTCAATGCGGGAAATGTATGTATATATGAACGATCCATGTGGGTTTATTTAACATTGTTTATATAGGCAATTTGTCGGGACTGTGAAAAATGATCAATGGAAACGGAAACGATGCAACGAGGTTCTACTGTATACAGTTAGTCAGGCGCGATCTATAACGTGTGTAGGCGGCATTGTTCTCTGGGTGTGTCAGATAAGTGTTTTCATAGTCACTACGTATGTTAGTATTTCATTAGTTCTTTGAGAAATCAAAATGTCAAAACGATTGCGTTTGTTTACGGTGGGTGAAAAGCTGAAAGCCGAGGAAATAGGAAACAGCGCAGCATGTCGTAAGTATGATATTTCAGAGTCGTATGTTAGTGATTGGCACAAAATTAAAAACAAGTTACAAGATAGCAACGTCAACAGGAGGACTTTGAAAGGATGTAGCAGCATGTTAATTTTTTTGTCCCGTTAAAATGTAATCAACAGCCTAGCATCAAAGTTTTCGCCTCTCTGAAGTGTTAACGGTAAATGTTCTTTTGTTACAGAACTCCGGCTGAGTCAGTTTATTGCACCACCTGTAATAACAGATGTTAAAGAAGACAATACATTGAACGTAGTTAAGAAAAACTCATCTATTAAGCATACATCCATAGATACAAACCATGAAGTCAGTACAAGCATGAAAGAGCTGGCATTAGCTACCCAGGCTTCTAGTGGTTATGATGACTTGCAACTTGGTAAAACATCAGCAACCAATGATACTTCATGTCCCATTGTTGACAACAGTGTACATTGTGAAGGGAACATTGAATATTCTAGTTGTGCTGTAGATGACACGAAGGAAACTGTTAGTCTAAATACTAGCAGCAGTACATTAAAAGAGAACAGTTTCATAGCAGCCTGTAGTGGTGTTAAACCATCATCATCCAGTGGGTGCAGGGAAGGGTGTGAAGGAAACAGTTGTACCAGTGATTGTAATGACAGAATTACTCCTTATTGCAAAAGTAGTCCTGCTGAAAGTAATGAGAATAACCGAAACCAAAAGATTGTTCCTATTGATGTTGTGGAAAGACTAAATGAAGATGGTGTGAGTGGAGTTTTACGGGTTGAGACAACAGAATTCAGAGAGTCCAAGACTACAGAAAATAGTTCAGAAACTAAAGATCACAGTACGTGTGGTCAGGGCATGAACACTGCCAATAATATTAAAAATGCAAATAGGACAGTTGAAGTTACGAGTGTGACAGATGAGGATTTTGGCTCTTCACCACTTATTCGTAAAGAAGTTGTTGTGTCCGTCACAATTGACAGTATAAGAGAACATTTTGAGAAACGATCAAGACTGAAAAACCAGTTATTTAGTGTTGGTGATAAACATTCAGTCAAGTTTTATGCTGGGATAAATCACTCGACAAATAATGAGGCAGAGGAAGAGTTAACACGGGAAGTTAGCAAATCTCATTTCAGAGAGGTGAGCCTGTAATGTGCCCCTGATATTTACACTACAATTAAGTTGGTAGGTCCTAACTATAGACTTGGTAGTTTGTTTGTTTTAAAGTTAGGCATCTATGACAACTACACTTTGTCTCCCAAAAATGCACCACGTTTGTTTATAGCAGCCCAATCTGTTTAGTATTAGCACTTCATTACATTGAAGAAACAACATTTAGTAACTGTGCCACACAGATAATCCTAAAAAGATGTGGGTACCGTATTTGTCAGCATATAAGAGGAGTCATGGTTTTGAAGGTACAAAATCTTGGGGGAAAAAAAAAAGTAAATTACTAATTTTGAAATTCCCGACAGAAAAATATTTTTTTTCCTTTGCCAGAAACATTAAAAATTCAGTTTAAATATTTTCAATGCATTTATTACCAGCATATAAATATCATAGTAGACACATAAACGAATAACATTGGCTACTACTGCTCTCTGCGCGCCCAAGAGCCAAGGAAATGCACGGCGGCGACCGGCGATATCTCCATTTGCCGGCAGGTGTGCGCGACTTGGCAACGCCAGACTGAGGCTCGCCGCGCACTACATGGTAACGCTGGCCAACAACAGCTGCTTGTAAAGTCATCGCATTCCTGTGCGCTGTCAACCAGCCTAGCACTAGACGGTAGATACGTGAATGTGTGGTACGGTACCTAGATCCTCGTTTTTCCGCCCGAGAGTCTTGTGCTTGCGAGACAAAGGATGTAAGCATGTGGACCTAGATCCTCGTTTTCTCCGCCCGAGAGTTGTAGGCTGGCGAGACAAAGTATCTCGGCACGCGCTCGCATCGATCGCCGCTTCGCTGCGAGGAAGTGTCCTTTATTATGAATGACGAAGTGTCCTTTATTACGAATGGTGCTCATCAAAATTTCGTACCGTTAATTTTATTAAAATAAACGGGGCATTCGTGATCATTTGTGACGAAAAACGCAATTCCTTGAAACATCATACAGCTTACAGTTTAGCTTTCAAACGATTTTTAGCTACCAAAAATTTTTTGCACCCTCATATAAGACGAGTAGCAATTTTTGAGGGCCAAAAATATGTAAAAATTGACGTCTTATATGCTGGCAAATACGGTATTCACTTTTTCAGAATACAGTTTTTTTTATTGGAATTAACGAAGGACTGAAATTGTTATGAATAAGCTGTGTGAAAATCAAAAATGTTTAATGAATTAATATGCATAGTTATTTTTTCAGATGGTTATAATTGGCCAGTTCAACTTGGGGTTCATTATCACACGACTTGGCCCAGATCTATTTATAATTGATCAACATGCATCGGATGAAAAATATAATTTTGAACTGTTGCAGAAAAACCAGGCTCTGGAAAGTCAAGTTCTTGTTGTGTAAGTATAATCATCTTACTGATTCTGGAAGATTGTCTGAAAAATATACAGTGCATAATTAAAATGTTAAGTTATTATTATTCAAGATCTATCATGCATTTCCTGTAAGTCATAAATTCTCATGGTGTAGTAGCTGTCAAAAAGTTAACATAATGTATTCTCATGCTCTCACTTCGGTCGGGCTACCTCCATCCAGACGCCTAGCGGGTAGGGAGAGGAGAGTAGAGCAGGTGGTCATGTGAAAGAACAATCTTGCCTGGTCTTTGCTTCCCGTCTAACACAGAAATACACTCGTGGACTGCCAAATTAATGCATTTCTTTTTCATGTATATTTATGTGTACAGGTACACTGCAAATTTTCTGTATAGTGATTATGAGTTGTTATTATATTACTGGGTAAAAGACAGCAAAGTCTTTTGACAAATTAACTTGTGTCACAGTGTTTGTATTGGCTTGGGGCGCTCAAAAAGGTGCTGGTACGCGACCAGTCAGTGTCCATAAAATACAAGGGTTTTCAGTTACGTTTACTTCTCTGGTCATCCTTTTTTGCAGTGCCTTTCACTCCTTCAGTTTACTGTTCGTGTGAATTTTCTCCCCGTCCCCCCTTGTTATATATATAGATGCATCGGCTGAATGTGTGCGTGCCCACACGAATGTGGATAAGTTATTTTACTCGCATCAGATCAAACACCATCACCACATGCACTGAATGCTGCAGAACGAGCAAGTAGACTGGGAGAGAGAGAGAGAGTGTGTGTGTGTGCGCGTGCGTGCGTGCATGCGCGCGCGCCTACTATATCCACAAGCTAGCGACATCATAATGACACACAGCTGCCTTGCATGTGCATGAAAAACATTCCATTGTTTGAGGGAAGGAGGTGAACAGTCTATGGGTATTAGTTGCACCAACAGATGAGAAAGGGAGGTGCAGTATTTTGTTTTAGATAAGCACTCTTCAAGAAAAATGCAGTGGAAAGTAGCCAACAAATATATATTTTTAACAGATTTTACTCAAATCTTCAAATTTATTGAGCCCTGTTTTTTTATGGTACTGTATCTTGGAATGGATCATAATAGAAACGTGATTGTAATAAATGGGGTTCATAATAGATAGGAAAGTTACTGTATTTGATATTTTCTGATGTTGATTCCTGTGATTGTAACTGTAGTGAAATAAAAAAAAAAACTGTAATGCCATTTTAAAATTATTTTATTTATGTTTGCTTTCAGAACAACATGTATCATATATGGAAATGTGAAATTAATTAGTAAAATTAAATTATTTAGTGAAAGAATTTGAATTTGCTGTCAGGAGAGGGGAGCAAACACTCTTTATATCTTGTTAAGGGTGTCAAAGCACAATAGTCATAATTTTATAGACGATACTTATGAGTGCAGTTTCCTCTTGCGAAACAATTTTAGCTGGCGTAGTTTTCTCATAACGATGCGTCAGAGTCAAAATTTGCAGTTTCTGCTGCCATGAAAATAGTGAAAACCAACTGACTTACGTTCGTGAAATAACATACTGTGGGCATGGGCTACGTAATAAAGCATTTGAAAAAATCCCGCGAACTGGTTTTTGTATTTTAAAAAAATTGCCGAATTTGCAACTTTTTTCTTTATTTTTGTAATTTTTTTAAAATTGAAAATATTACGTAGTGGATTTTTTTAAAAATGTTTTATTGCATAGATCATGGGATGTAAGTTCACAGTGAATTATTTTGTTTAAGTAGGTCAATTGGTTTTCACTGTTTGCATGGCAGTGTTGAGCGGACCCTGTGGGTCTTGGGGGCGAGTCTTAGTGCCCTGAGAGTATTGTAGTGAAGTTTGTATAGGTTTCTGTCCTTGGGGCTTAATCAGGGTTGAGTGGGATTCCTCCCTTCCTGTGGTTTTAGTTTGGCTGGGAAAATTGTTTTGAGGGAAGGGTAGCCCCGGTTGACGGCGCTGTGTTTTCCCCTTCCCC
>PNEQ01000366.1:0-69581 GCA_003012365.1 Medauroidea extradentata
ATATATATATATATATATATATATATATATATATATATATATATATATATATATATATATATATATATATACATATACATACATACACACATATAATACAGATTTTCGTGAAACAAACACATAATAAGTAGACAACGCGAATCCTGGGATAAACTGTGGAGACGATAATGTTAGTGGCAAAATATCGTACGACGACATTTTATTCGCGCAATGTGGCAGTACTGCAGACGGCCCCATCTTGGGCCCCACGACCAGGTATTGTTTCATGTATATTACGTCAAGTATTTGGACTGCTCAGGATTTTAACCTGCATTCATAATATGCAGTTCAGAACAGGAGTAGTAAAATAAGTGCGATTTATAAGACAACAGTGGACCGCAAGAGGGGACTAAGTACAGGGCTATGTTGCAACATTGGGCAAATAGAATGTACAGCATATATACAGCCATTATTAATTTAGTATCAAGTTTATCCCAGGATTCTTGTGCTGTTCTTATTATGAGTTTGTTTATGGACACAGCTCGCATATGTGTACATACACACACACACATATATATATATATACATATATATATACACATATGTATCTGTGTGTATATTTGAATGTATATAGAGAGTAAGAAGTATTTTTTCTTTCGTTACACAAATTAAATCATTTTACCCTCAAAAATTTCACCCATTTCAAAAATTTACCTAAAAATTTCCCTTTTCCTTACAACAATATTCCTTCCTCTTCCCGAAAACATCGTATGACGTAATTGTCTACTCAATGCAGTCAGATGAGCCTGTATACTTCAAGTGGCATGTGGCTGACCACTGAGCAGCAATAACATCAAAACAAAATGATATTGTTTAGTTGAAAACGTCTTATTAAACTTCGTGTTATTTTTTTTTTTCGTTGTATGTTTTAACATTCTATTTGAATGCATGTAATAATAAAGTCTGTAGCGAAAAACCCTTCCCGTTAAACAAAATAAAACAAAAGTATTTGTTTTATTGTAAATAATTATTCCTTCAATTATTATTTTTGAAATTTTATTTAATGATTACATGATTGCGCCATGGGAACTTTCGCGCTTTTTAATTTCCATTATAATCTGCAATATGGAAACGTTGTCGACAGTGGCACATTCTCTGTGGAGCTCCGTTACCCAGTACTACAAGACTAGTCAGGTTTCATTGTCGTTTCGGTTAATCGCAACTCGAAAATCGTGATGCTTATTGTCAAATTTACTGTCGCACTAGTGTATCTCGTTGAACGATATATACTTAGAGGCTAATAGTGGCACCCGACTTGGTCATACCTGACAAATGTTTTATAAAATCAGCAGAATAATTAAAAAATCAAGAAATAAATATAAAAGTACTTTCTTGCAAACATGATAACTTTCATGAAACAAATGCTTCCATAGAACCACCTTCTTCTAAACATGGCGTTCAATATTCATATAGCATCACTCTCGTCTAGGAACTGAATTGATTTAGCCTATGTTACAAAACTGTTTTACAACATTAAGGTGTCTGTAAATGTACGATGTCGAGTGAACGACTGGTATTCTCAATCACCAATATAATCCGAACTACTAATCACAATTACATAATTTTTTTCCAAGTAGAATTTTTATCAGCGGACGTTAATATATATAGCACTATGTGGTAGTGTGCTTTACTTTAAAGTAAAACATTGAAAACTGTTTTCATAAAAATAAGGCCCTGAAACTACCAAATCTACAAGAATGGACAACTGTTATCTATGTAACTTTTATAAGGATAATATCTAAGCATCTATAATAACAGTATTACAAAAATAATTTAAAGTTTTTTAGTATAAAATAATTTTACTGTCCGAAAATCTGTGCGGGAGATATATTAATCAGCTAAATTCTAAAGATAGAAATCAGTCAAATTGTAACAACACCCAGTCACAAAAGACGTTAACAAGTAATACAAGATTCCCAATATGAGCAAAGATTGAAGAAGACAAAAAACATTGGACAGTGTACAAGAAACAAAAAAAAAAAAAAAAAAAAAACATATTAAAATCAATGAAAAAATTTAATGTTTCGAGAATTGCGATCTATTCCCGTCTTCAGGCTGAGACACAGTTGGTCGGAACACCAAAGTGCGAGTGAAGTTAGTTTTTTTTTTTTGTACTGCCCCTCCTCTCAGCACAAGGTGTTCCCCGACCTGCCAGCTGGTTTGGTGGAACCTCACGGATAAATGGGTGGTGGAGTGATTTTCTACGGGACGGACATAGTGAGTTCCAGCCGCTAGGCTATACGATAATCGTAATAATGTGTAAATGGTGAACTTTCATTATCCGCCTCACTCAGTTAAGAGAAGGAAGGAGACGCCCGCTGTGGTCCGCGGTGCGTCGAGAGCGCTCGGGAGAGAATGCAAGGGCCTGCGATTTGGTCCCTTGCAGCGTGTTGACGTTACGATGTGGGAAGGCAGCAGTAAAACAGCGTCAACACCGGAGGAAGCCTCCTGCCGGCAGTAAAAATGTTGCGGACGCCCTTCCCAGAAGAAGGTACTTGAAGTACTTGTGAAGCCCCCTCCAACCGGCTTGCAGAAGGCTTATGTAGATTGTGGCAGTGCCGTAGCATCTGTCACCGGAGCTCGTTTGTGCATCCCAGGTCGTTGATTCAGTCGACCAGGTATAATAATCCCTCATTGAACAGACAGAACCTTTCACAGATAACCAGCCGCTTTGGCGGAAATGTAGCGGTGTGAAGAAAAGCTGTAACAGCAGTTCGTTTGTAGATGCCGCAGCATGACTGGCACCTACATCCAGTAAAATCCCTTGCAGATTCAGGTCCACACACTCTTCCTACTACAGCGACCCAGGATGACACTTCAACGACTCCCGCCAGTTGGTCCGCGGGCTGGTATTGGATATTTCCAGCCACTCCGGCAAGCTGGGATCCCATATTCGCCAACCAGGGACGCTAGAAAATTGGGGCTTATATAGCCCAGATGGTATCTAAGCTGCTCGGCCTATGGTGGCGAAGCACATGTGATTGACTTCGCTCTCAGCCAATGAGAGGCAATTACATTCCTGATTGGCTGAGCACCTTGTAATGACGTTGGCTGGGTTCTGCTTAGACTGTATGTTTATTTATTAGCTTTATTTTTTCTGTTGGGTAACTTTGTTTCATTTTTTATTGAAAGCAACCACCTATTTTTAGTTCTATGCTCTCATGGCTTATGATGATTTTGTTACTGCCTATGTAAACTAAGCTGATTATTTTACATTTATTTTAATTCTGTCTTTTTCTTGACTTTTTGGTTTAGCTAACTCCCAGATAATTTTGTGGCGGTTTTACCATGCATGTTCAGCAATTATGGTTTTATATATGTTATCCTTTCGTGTAGTTCTTGTGTTCTTTGACGCAAGTAGGTAATGTTCTACCAGTTTCACCTATGTACAGATAGCCACATTCACATAGTATTTGGTATATGCACTCGCGGATCTGTTGTTTATCTACTATAGGTTTTACTTTAGTGGGAATGTTTTTTATCGTGGAAATGTAACGGAGTGCTGTTCGTAGGTTGTATATGCTGACCAGCCTTTTTTTTTTTTCGAGGGTCCACGGACATTCAGAATAATCAGAGTTCCAGAAGGTGACTTGTCTGTGGTGACTTCCGCTTACCGCTAGTAGAGCCATGCTATCAGCCCAAGACGAAGCATCTATGGACCCTTGCTGCCAAGACATTTGGGGAATACAAGTTTCACTACAATTTCTGGAAGGTTTCTTCAAACACCAGATACCAATGAGGTTGTATAGGCCCTATCTCGAACATTCCGGAAGAAATTTTAATTTATATTCGACAGCCAGGTGCCAATAAAAACATACATCTTGTAGTACCAGAGGTAATTATTTTCGAAAACCAGCTTATAACAGTAAAATTTAAATTACAACATAAAAAATTACACAAAGCTACGTATTAAAATTAAAAATAATGTATTATAGTTGACTTTACAATGCGTCGGAGAATCACTAAATAAACCAAGAAGGTATTTCGAATTATCAAACTTAAAACGTAAGAAGAAATTGTGTGAATGTGTGTAACTATTTAAAAAGATAAGCCCAAATCATAAGTTCCATTTACGTTGAATTTTTGGACCGATTCGTAATTTTGCAGAATTAGTCCTGTTAGTTTGTTGTTCCTTTACATTGTGAGTTGCTTAGTTTTTATTTAATTTAATAATCTCCGTAAATAACTATATTATTTTGCCGTTTCAGTTTACAAAAAACACCGACCTTGTAACTTTACATACGTTTTTTATTGTGCTTGTATTGCATGTATTTACACGCAAACTTAAGACAACAAATGTAAAAAAAGAGTAAGTTAACAAAAATTTAGAAAATCCATTTTAGTGAGCATTATTTCGAGTTATCTGGCAAATGAAACGCCTCTTAGCCTTGTGTCTGTGAAAATGCGCACAAGAAACCAAACAACAGATCAAGGCTGTTCTTTGTGTTGCATGGTCGAGCAAAAAAATTACATTACAATGTACGGTATCATGTTTCTATTTTTAATTGGGCTTTGCGATTCGTTGACAGCAAGGTCATTAGAGACAGTTACACACCACTTCACAAGAGAATATTAACAGAGAATGTAACAGGCGATGACTTACTTAAAATACTCCAACCCAGCATTCATCTGGATCGATTTTGTGAAACCATGGAAAACGAAATTGGAATGACCAGTGCTGGGTACTGGAACCTGATTCTGACAAATTCTAGTCCAGAGTGTTACCGTTGCGATACCTCGCTTGGTACCGGTTTCTAAAATAAGTTAGTAACTAGTCTCAAGGTCACACACCCGATACTCGTGTGGCAACTGTCGCTAATGTGGACTAACTCGCGGGCTGAAGTATTTTTGTGTTACTCTGTGTCTCTCTTTCTTTCATCGTGATAGTGATCGTCATGGTCATCTTCGCCTGATATCGCGTGACAGAATAGGTGCTGATAAATACCTGTGTGAGGTGAATCCGTGTTGTTTTGCAGGGAGCTGGTGACCTTCGCTTTCGAGCATCGTTCCTCTGGCGCCGTATATAACGTGTGATCTCTGTCAGAACTGGGAGAACATACTGGAGCAGGGCCGGGAGCTGGGTGAGGAGTGGTCTTCTGAGAGTCAAGGTACTGTGGCTTTCTCTGAGAAGAAATAAATAATTAATTGATATGTGTGACTGCTAAACTTACCTCACATACTTTATGCCATTATATTAGTATAAAAATTGTATTATAATGTACACAACTTTAATGCCACGTATCAATGTTTCTTTTGTTTTTGCGACAAAAATTTTTTTAAGCTTAAACGAGAGCAGACATCATAATTCAGTTTGACAGTTTCGTTTATAATTTTTTTTCGTAATAGTTATCATTTCTAAACCATTAAAACATGCAATACCAACTAAAAAATCAATTAATAAGAATTATGTGAAACTATACTAATTGTTATCTTAAAAATAGAATTAGGGAACATGAAGAAAAACATTTTGAACTAAACAACCAGACAATATTATACACTTTCTCTCGTTTAGACTTAAAAAACTACTATCGAGTATACAGCAGAAATAAAAGAGCATAACGTTATTAGTAACTGTAGTATTTTACCACGTAAACTAAAAAGATGTCATTAGAAATATTCTTAGCTGGGTGCGGGGGGAGGAGGGTGGTGTTCGTGCAAAATTTTTATTTGTTTAATAAGATTTATATTTGTACGTGACGTTGTACGATTTGTGAACATATATTATATACTATGGTAATTTTAACTATAATGAAAACTTTACAGTTTTTTAATTTGCTTGTCGAAGCCTAAATACTGTTTTATACAAGACAGGAAAACCAACTGAATTACTGAAATGAAATATTTCGCAGTGAACGGAGGTGTCTCGGGCTGCATGAAAACACGTATATAAACGGCACTATATAATTTTCGTATTTAAAAATATTTCGAAACACGAGTATTTATTTCCACTTCACAAATTTGTCGAAAATACACAAAATAGTCACTGTGGTCCTTATACATACTTTGACATAGCCCGCGAGATTGTACATCAGTGTTAATTATTTTATGTCTGTAAGTAATTTGGTTTACCTTTTATGTACGTATAATCAATCAGTTTTAAGCAAATTTGGGCTTTGACGTGCCGTTGTACAAAAACTATAAAAACTAGAAAATGTTCATATCTTTAAAAATAGACATAATATTTATCTATAAAACAAACCATTCTTCATACACATATATAAAACATACTAAAATAATTAAAATTTTGTGTCTTACCCCTTCCCATATTAATCGATACGGTCAAAAAATATGTAAAATAAGAATTACTAGCTACATACACATAAATATACAAAACGTTATAATATTTAGCTAGTTATATATATTCAATTCTTTAACATTGTTTTCAGTTTTTGTCCCAAAATCATAACGAAAACGTGATGATTTTTGTACGCAAATACTGTATATAGCCACTAATATTTTTCTTAATTTGGAGGTACTTTTCCAGTTTTGTGGGGTACAATACTACATAATAAATGGTTATATATTAATTGTCAGGAACTATTCAACCACAACTGGCTAAATCTCGCGGAATAGAGATAAAAATATGTTGTAAAGTATAAACATGTCTTTTAAATTTTTTAATTGTTTGTTGTACCGTATTTAAGTAACTATGTGAATAATCTGAGGCAAACTGGTATGATAAGGTAAGTGAGCACTGTGAAATACTGACATAATTTATTCTTTATTTTGTACATGGGCTTTGTTTCCTACTTCAACAAACTAAGTTGTTTTGTGTAAGAAAAGTATTCATGAGTATTTATTGCTGTTTGTGTAGATATATTTAAAAAAAAAATTTAACACAAAAAAATTATCTGCTGTGTAATAGATGCTGAAAATTTTAGTTAATTTTTGACAATCGTTGTTAGTAAAAAAAATCACGAATACAATACACTGGGCTTGGAGGTATCACCACACAGTTCAGCAAATATCTTACGTAAATTTTACTGCCACGAAATCTTGGTCCGATGAATGTCAATAAAACACGAAGTATTTTAATACACTTAATAAATATTCGTAAATGAGTGAATGCAAAACTGTTCTACATTAGGAAAACTATTTTTTTATACTGACAGACAGAACAACACAAAATTTGAACTGTTTGGTCCAGAAGCATAACATTTTGCGCAGGAGTTCCTTCTGTATCACAGGTTAGCGTTAAGAAAGGATGTTTGTAAATTCATCACTAAAATATGTTCGAAGAAATTTTGTATGGAAGTTCGTCATATGTTAAGTTAGTAATACGTCAATGTCTGTTCAGTGTTATACTTACAAAAATATAATCTAATTGTGTCAGTGTTTTTCGAAATTCATGCCCTAACGTTGTAAAATAAGGATGGAATATTTGTGTACAAAGTACACCACATTCGAAAACGTGGAATTTTGTGTTTAACCACAACAATGGGTTTTAGGGATATTGCGGTATTTTGTACAAATACCTAAAGAATTATTGCTGGTATTGCAAAGGTTTCAACCGTAAAATGGGACGATGAGAAACGGAGAACACGGGAAGGACAGACAACTCAAAAAATTAAGTGAAAAAAAAAAAACTGTTTGTTAAGCTGTCGTGCATGCGCTCGCGAATGTTAGGCCTACTGCCGAAAAGGGGAGAACTGTTTTGTTTGAATTGAGTGACAAAGACAGTTTGGTCATCGCTTAACATCGAGGTATTTAGCACTGAGGGGGGAGGGGGTTTCATGAGGTGAGTATGGAACAACACCGAAAAGAAAGGGCGGGGAAAACAGGAGATCCCGAGAAAACACGCCGACCAACGGCATCGTCCGGCACGATTCCCACATGCAAAAATCAGGGGACTGACCCCGCCGGGAATCGAACCCAGATCGCCTTGGTAGGGGGCGAAAGTCCTGACAAATTTTTTTAGTGAAATTTAGACTCCTTGGCGAAGTCTCAACATCGCGAACAAGCCAAACACCCCTCCCCTTACAACATTATTATTAGACTAATCTACAGTTGTGAAAGTTTTATTGACACTAAAAACTGAAATGACTCATACGGACGAACACAAATTTTACACCCAGCCAGACATGAGAATCGAACCCAGAACCCCTCGTACCCATCCAGCCGCTCAACCAACAGAGCTACGGGAGGTCGGCCCATTCGACAACAACGGCTCCTTCGGTAGGTTGACGGTTGAAGAACAGAGAGATGAGCAGAAAGATGTACCAAAAAAAAAACATTGCACCCGGCCAATGTGTGTTAGATAACGCACTGAAGTGGTGCCTGATAAACTTCTTGCGATATTACTTTCTTGCAGACGTCCTCCGGAGATACCACGGGGCCCGTGTTACTCTGCGCAGGAGGCGGGCCGCGAGTACAACTATGGCTGACGACGGGAAGAAAGTCGAGGCCGGTGAGGCAGTCCGGCCGCCTCACACATCATCGAGCAAACTGCCGCAGTACGTCGCCGCCATCATAGGTGAGCTTTACAACTATAACCTACAATACGTGGTGTTAAAAATCACTAGCTGGATCACCTAATGGGCTTTTGAAAATTCACTAGTGTGGCGTAAGTCAGGCAAACATTTGTAAATAAATTTGTTCGATATTTATCCCGAGTGAAATTTACCCGCGAGCTAAATTTCAGTTGAAAGCCTGCCGTTCAACTACTCACTTGGATTTTATGAAAATTCACGAGTATAATGTAGGTCAGCAAAAATTTCGATACATTTTTTTTTAAATAGCCGTAGTTAGGTTTGCCAGTATTCCGTGTTCTAATAGTGTTGCCGGGGTTATAAAATCCTGGTGATTGACAAAACCTGGTCACTTGACCCAGCTAACCTACCCTACTCCGACGAGTGAATTTTCAAAAGTGCCTCTAGTTATGCTTATCTCGTCTGAGGTACAGATGAGGAGTTATAAGGGACAAACAGAAGCGAATGCGTAGTGCTTCACCCCGTATTCCAGGGGTATTAACGTTGCATTTAAATAGAATATTATTTCTATTGTTGGTTGTTTTTAAATAAGATATCTTTACGCAATGCTGGTATAAGAGGGAATTGCAATACTGATTATTGGACATTCAATGTTATACCCTTCATTTATTTTAACACTTAATAATTTAATGAATGTCCGTTGTATTGTTTTAATTTTCAATAATATGGTAATTATTTTTCACAATTTTATTTTTTTGTAAAGCCGAAAATATAAGTTCATTTCAAAAAAATGTTAACTTGACAATTCCTCACATAGCAAAAATTTCTTTTATTTTTCAGGATGTTACAAAATCACGTATCTTCAATATAAAGCACTATACACGTGTACAATATGTTCCAGCAAAAGAACATCTCCAATACTACTATCTAATTAGATATAAACCATTAATTCACCACAACGTTCAAACTTCGTCTACTTTCTTGACAACAAAACGGGAGCTTGCATACAGTTAATTACAGCAGTGTTAGAACTAACACCACAGTCTGCATCGCCAGGTTCCAACTCAGTTGAGATCCAGACATCAGAAGATATACACACACACGCAAGGGAGACAACATTGACCAACTAGATTTCCCCCGCATCAAACACTGGAGAACAAGGATGCCATACTAAAGAAAAGGTATCGTCGAAGAATATACTATCCAAGGAAGGTTTTCAAGAATTTAATTACAAACACGTATCTTCTATTAAAAAATTACTCTTGCGACAGTTGGGTAAGATAGTTTTGAAACAGTTGCAAAATATTCACACACAGAAAAAATAATTGATAGTCATTGACAGAGTTTCATTATTGCTGCTCATTCAGTAGCACACAGGGCAGTGATATTTTAGTTCAACTCACGCCCAACACAGAACACCTACGTTAACATTTGAGATAACTGCAGTAATGCATAGAAGAAATTCATGGATGTCCCACATCCATGTCTTCTTTTGGACCTCATATTTCACGAAATTCCAATAAACAGTCAGGGATATGATGACATTTGGGGGCCAATTCAGCGATCAGAAATATATTTGATGTCCTAATATACACTAACTGTGGGATCCTAGTCAGGAGAAGCACCATCCTGCTGGAACTAATTTAAGGTTGCACAACCTCGACTTGTAGAAGAGCAAACTATTTCAACATATCCAAGGAAACAATCTAGCGTACTAGAGTCTTTGCAAATAAATAGGTTCCCGCCACAAGATGTTGAAACACACCACGATACCCAATAACTTTGGGACCAAGGTTAATTTTATAACATGTTAAGAAGAAACCCTAATTTAATTCTTGTAGACGACTTAGGCATGATATAAGTTTTGCCAGTAATTGCAGTGAAGTCAGTTAGGAGGCTGTACAATGAGAAATGGTGACAGAATTGACCTTACTTAGGTTAGATATAAAGAAATATAACTTTTTATATTTTTTTTTACTTAAAAATAAAGTCATTACAGTTTTAGATATATTGTTTTCAATGTAATCGAATATGACACGAGATTTACAGCTTGGAAAACCAACAGCAATGAGTTTCCTTGCTGGTAAAAGAATTTACCTTAAGGTGGCTGCCTGGGTGAAATTATTTTGCACGTCCCAGGCCTAGATGTGCGAGAGTGGTAAGGACGTGACAGTACGGGTATCACACCTCTTCCTAGTCTCTAGGCGCAAGTTTCTGAACCGTCGTATAGCCTTCTCGCCGAAATCGCGCTTGTATGATAATTTCAGTGGTGACTGTATCGTTTTATGGGGTATTACTAAAGATTATGATGCATTGTTCCCGCCTATACCTTTAAAAATATTCAGCGCCAAGATTTATATCCTTTAAAAGGGCTGGAAAATATGATTTACGGGCGCGGTGCACCGCGATTTTCTTCACCATGATTTAATTTTTATATGTGTACCAGTTATTTTTTGTCCTTTTTTTAGACACAAAACGTGGCCAAAATTTTCTCTTATAACTTTGCATTTTATCTCGCATAGTTTTTGTGTAACGGCTCGTTAAAGCCAAAATTTGCAAGTTACCGTTTTAAGGACGACACTTTAAGCAACTTACTTAACAAACTGAAATAAAAATTCACAGGAAATAATGATGTTGTAGGCTACAAATTCAGCTATGTTAAGTCACAAAATAAAATACTTTTGTATTAAAAAAATTTTAATTTTTAATTTTAATTTTAAAATTTAGCCTACTAATAAATACAAAAAATATTTTATATTTTGTAATTATACATTTCAAGCCGTAGCCTACAACACTGTTATACACTGCGTTTTTTTTTTTTTTGGTACAGTATTACAATTGGTGTTAGTGGCGTACACATAGCCGTAAAGTGCAAATTTTGACGTTTACGACTCATTACGCAAAAACTATGAGAGATACAAAAATTTCCTGAGGGGAAGATTTAATCACAAATTATGTGTAAAATAAAAATAAAAAATGGTACAAATATAAAATAAAAGAAGACGTTGAAAACTGAAGTGAACCGCGCCATTTAATTAGTCGTGGCCAACTTGAAGTGGGTGGATACACGTGTAACGTTCTTTAAACGCTATCCCTAAGCAGACATCATTTATGCATGACGAACAGATTTCAAATATTTTGGTAACGGTTAAAGTTCTGCGCTCCGCCCTGCGGCCTGGGTAGACGGCCACCTTAAGTGGACTACTTCGCAAAACTTTCATGACAACGTGAAAGTTATCTTAGACCCGAATACTCGCTTTATGGTGGTTTACCTTCCGACTCACATGGAAGCAGTCTTCAGCCGTGATAATCTTAATCAGAAATAATGAACCTTCATTGATTCAACCCAACATTTCAATTGTAAATTACACTTGCTTCGATCTGCAATCGAGTTGGAATGAATACAGTATTAAGGCCTCACTCTTAAAGTCTTTCAGTGGTTTCGAAAATATACATTAAATGTAAATTAATACACTTATCAAAAATGCATTATTACAGTTTTAACACATATGTATCATTTTTAGTTTCTTAATTTTTCTGTTGCAGTACATCAAACCAATTTGTAGATTTTTGCCCCTGAAACATCACATATTTTGTTGTCTAAATAAGCCAAAAGAATGAAAATATTTTTTCACTAGCAAACGGTACGTTATTTTAAAAAACTTTCTGGCAAAATTATGTATCGTATGACTCTACACAGTCTAAAATTTTTCAAAGCCTTTGGATAAAAAAACATTTTGTTATTTGAAATTGTTTGAATTAAATGAAAGATCATGGCCTTACGACATTAAGCTTCAGTATTTAGCGCAGCACCTTGGTCGTAGGAATTTGTATAAATTGAGAACCACAACCGATTGAATTAGTTGGTCTCTGGAAGAATACCAGTCCTCAGAACGAGCTGCATAGAATTCTAAGTCTGGATTTTTTATACTTAGTGCAACAGTGAAAGCGACCTGCATAAATCTATTACTTACTGAACCATAAAAATTGTACAAGTTAACACAGAAGTACTGCACCAGATGCTTAAAGAAGTGGACTATCATCTCGATATTTTGCGTGCTATTATTATTGCCTGAGCACACATCTTATGCTTTCCGTATGCTACCAAAACTTTGGGTATACCTGAAGTTTTGCAGCAAGCCGCATCGTTCTGTCTACCAACTTTTCCGGACTATTCATCTTCAGAGATGCAAACATAGCTATGGAACATCTGTTTATTTGCTTCAGTCGATCATTTAGTTATTCAAAATCTTAAATATGTAGGCATTTATGATCATTGGCGTTGGTGCGGGGATTAGGGGTGCGGGGAATCGGTTGGCATCACCCCTCCCAGAGCCACCACCACCCCAATTCCTCGCCAAGTGTCACCTAACCTTTGTGACGTAGTGAATTGTAAACACAAACCCGTTTTCCACAATTCCTGCAATTTTTATTATTATTTTATAACTCCGCCTAAGTGAACAAATTATGCACAAGATGAATTTTACCTATGGGGACAAATTGCAGGAGACGATCTCTGAGTGGATAAGGAGGTAAAAAGTTTATATGGACTTAAAGCGTTTATATGTTTATAAGTTTATACGGAAACGCGTTCAAGAATACACCTGCTGAGTAGAAATGTCATGACTGTACTAGTGGTTTATACATAAATTTCAAGTCGTCGTTTGCAAGTCCTACATATAGATCACGTTTAAATAAATATAGATACATGGTTTCTTTATCTATTTCATGTGATAAAAAAACGTTCGAATAACCATCATTTTGAAAATACGCACATGGCGTATACCTAAGAACAAAAGTCAAGCTAGAGTACTCAGTTCTGTATGTGTACCGAATTTGATGAAATTCTGTTAGCAATACAAGCGCGGTATGTGTACGTTGTAATGAAATTCGGTCCACGGGTTCATACATTTTCATACACACACACATGCAAACATAAACTCAAACACGGACATATACAAACACTCAAAGACAAACTGACTTGCAAAGACAATAAATTCACACACGCTAAGGAACGAAAGTGATGCTATAAGCCTAAATTTCCCTTCTGAAAGTTGTCTAAAATAAAAATACAGCAGTCTTAAATGTTCCGTCTGCCTGCGGTTATTTTTTAAGGACGGAGGCCAGGCACGCGAGTTCACTAAGGGCTACTACACTGAGAGAAAGAATTGTTTCATTATACTAAATATATTTGTTTGGGTGATGTTTGCTTCAGTTAAACAATATTTTGTTGGTAAGACCAAGCTTGGAGTCCTCCAAACAAATGTAATTATTTCTCTCGACCAAATTATTCATTTAAACGTAATTTGTTTGTGCCAAACGTATATTTGGTTGCTACAGGACGTCGAATAAATATTTTGTGTAAACAAACAACTCGTTACAACTTGTCAACAAAATAATATTGTTAGTTATAAGTGAAGTGCTTTGAACCAACATTTTTTTTTTTTTCGATGGACTAGATGATTTTGTTGGCGAAACTAAATACATTTGGTTGACTTGCGGAAGATGGAATGCTGGCATACGTAAGCGATAAGATGGCGAACACTGTATACCTCAACATTCTAAATATAAGTTTGTGCCACAAGTAGGACGTCTAAACTGTTAATCAGCATAATTCTGTATCTTAATTTTAGCTATAACAATTTCAAAGTGGTTAATTCGATTGATCACAAAAGAAATTGCTATAAACTTGAAAAACACCGCAGCTGCACGACTCGTTCTTTGTGCTGCGGCCCTGCGGTGCACGACTTAGCTATTCCTTTACAAATAACAATATCGCAGTCATGGAAGCACTCGTAGCTCAGTTGGTTAGGTCATGGGCAGAAAGGGGCTAATGAAGAGATAATGGATCAAATCCCGGCGCGACCATACTTTTTTTTATCTCTTAAAATGTTAAAAAAAAATTTAAGTTTATAAAATATAATTTTTTAGCTCTTAAAATATTGCATGTGCTTTTAATATGGTCAACGAAATATTTTTATGGCAAGCTAAATATTTGGTACTGCTAACAATATTCAGCTATTTGCCTCAAACAAATTAAGGGAACAAAATAATTTGGTACGAGCAAACAAATATTTCTTTGCCCCTATACAAACAAATGATTTGGTTCATTCAAACAAATTTTGTTTGCACCAACAAAATTTTTTTCTCAGTGTATTGCTTACTCCTCACTTGCCTCATCGCCCTTAAGAGCAAATTGCTCGATTCCGCACACATACCTCATCAGCAACTAGTATGTTGGCTAAACAATAAAGATTGACCAATTAACATAAATACGTTACTCTGGAAACACTTATTTTTTGTCGTCAGGCCTGCAACAATACTTAAACCTTATTTATAAATATTTAATTACTCTCCGAACAACGCTTGGTGAACTTACCGCACAGAACTCGTAAGTGTAAGTGGATCTGGTGCGTAAAATATACTGTAGCGTGATACTGAATGTATTTATTGCTGTGTAACTATTAAATTGTTTCCGATTAGCCTATATACGAAACGAGGAGACACTTCAAACGATTTTAAAAATTCCGTCAGCTAATTGAAAACATGATTAGCAAGCTACTTTAATGTGATTTAAATTAATTTTTCACGTTGTTGTAACCGATAAAATATCAACCGTAATCGTAAAAAAATCATAGAAACCTGCATAGGACTTTTACACATACTATTCACAAATAAAATAACAGAGTCGTGATTTGAAGACCCGTTGATAAATATTTTCTACGAAAATACAGCACGCTAGTTTAGTACTCCGAGCCTAGAGGCAATGAGGTGTTTTTCACGGATGTGTTATATTCGAGTTATTGCCTTTCCCGTTTCCGTGCCTCATACACAAACATAATAAGCTGGCGCTGATTCTTAAGGTCGCCGCCTGCACAGGCTGAAGTGGCGTGCACAGTTTCGGCCGTTACACGTTTATTCGAAAACTAATCAACGTAAGCGAGAGACGTCTGCTTAGGAAGGTTACGAGCGAACAACTGGATTATTCAATAGTCGGTAAAATCTAAACTACCCGTCACAATTCTATGGGATTTTTTTCCGCGAGTACATATTCTATAAGTGGACGTCTATTTATATAGCACTGGGCGGTAGTATGCTTTGTCATCGTGAAAAAAATAAAAACGGTATTTAGAAAAATAAGGGATTGAAACCACAAAATTGATAAAATGGAATACTTAATAGTTGTAATTTTAGTACGAATATATCCATGACTCTGTAGCAATCTAATTTCAAAAAAATTCACCATTTGATTTTTAAAAAATTTTACGCTCTGAAAACAAACATGCAAGGGGTTTAAGGATTTTGAATTATTTCAAAATCAGAACGCAAATATTTTTGAATTCCGGTTATTATAGAGTCCTAGATACTATCGTAATTAAGTTATAAAATTAATGTATTCAGTTTGTTATGGATTATGTGGTTTCAATCCCTTATTTTTAAATTCCATTTTTAATTTTTTACTCTAAATAAAGCACACTAACGTCCAGTGCTACATATAAATAAACGTTCGCTAGTGAAATATCTACTCAGCAAGAAAATTCTATGGCAATATGATGAGTAGTTTATTTTATAGACGATTAAATATTCCAGTTTACTCGACACCTTAACTTTCCATGCCCCTTGAGGAACCTTGAAAGTGTAAATTTCCTACCATTTCAGGTCGTCTATTGATCATTAAAACTTTATTTTCACTGCTGAACTAAGATAAAATAGTGTGTTTTTGAGGTACGTTTCCCAAGATGATATTGGTAAGACTTTCATTATTATTATTATTATTATTATTATTATTATTATTATTATTATTATTATTATTATTATATATATGAGTGCAACATACCATCGAAAATTAAAATTGTTCTAATAATGTTACTATTCGTACGAGACATAAATACTTTAGTGCACAAACACTGTTACTATATTTTACTGTAATGGACTTTGTTTTTAGATTTCATGGTGTAAAATGGGTTGAAAACCCAAATTTACATAAAACGGTTACGTACTAGAAAGAAAACCAGCTGACTTATAGAAGTGAAATAATTTACACTGAGGTAGAGTGTAACGGGTCACACCAAGACACGAATAAAAAACACATTACACTTTTTTATTTTTAATAGGTTCATATTTTTTTGGAAATTTTAACTTTAGCATTTACTTAATGAAAAAAAGAATTGACTAAGACTTTTATGCATGGTTTCCTTTTTAGCATATAACCGTTTTGTGCAAATTTCAAATTCGACATTCATTTGTAAGTATACTATGAAATTAAAAAAACGGTCATTCCATTAAAAATAATCACGGAGTATTTCTGCAAAGAAAATAGTTTCTCACATAAATATACATATAAATCATTGAAAAAATTTATTTTTTAGGTGCAGCACGTGTCCATTATAAAACGGTATAGTCATTTCATAATGTTTCATATAGACTCGAGTATACCGCACGTCATTCCATTTACTTGTGTCTAAAAGCTATGGTAAGGTGCTGCTCTACATTTCCTTGACTCTCAACATGCAAAATAAGTTCACTTACCAAGTGACCGCCTTAAATAGTTCTATATCAATATGCAAACATTTTTTATCATAAAACTTAACTTAATGGTGAGTTCTGTTTAAAGTATATTTTATAATTTCCCATGGAAAATTCTATCGGGCACTAAAATACAATGAAAATATTTTTAAAATGTTAAGAAATTGGGTTATAATTTCGTAGCTAGGTCAGTTTAATTCTTCTTTTTCTATTTCTTGCTATGTGCACTTTAAGCCTTTTTAACACCTCTGAATTTCAGTTAAATGTATAGAGGAAAATATCAACACAAAGGACTGAATCCTTTGTATAAACTATCGCTTATGCAAAAAATCAGTATTTATGTCAGTAAAAGATCAGGCATGATCAAGTACTGCATTTATGTGTGTGAATAACCCTGCTTATATGACTATGAATAATATCAAAACCAATTAGCATATAATTTGACTGAATTCGTAGAATGCAGCAATTACTTGATGTACGCTTGTGAAGTATTGCTTGAAGCAGTCACAACAAACTATACTTATTTCTGATAGTATGAATTAAAAACTATATTTAAGCATAAATATTATTAGTAAATGTTTTAAATAATGCTTATATCACAAATATGAATTACATAATTTGGTCAACTGTCTACGCTTGTAGTAGAAAATAAGTAGAATCTTACATGTGTAGCCTATATGTAGTTCACGGCGAAGTAAGCACATCGAAACCCTTCCTTAGATATAGTTCCGTACAATCCAGCCACATATAAATAGAAACATCGTAAATCAAAAATAATGCACACGACAATGTTTACATTTACATTCGGTGGGAATACACAAATATAATGAAAGTTGATCAAAATGGGAACGGCCACTCACTTTAACGTGAATAGCCCATAACAAGTTAGATGGCATGAAATTGTGTTTGGTGGGAAAACCGATTCCAATTAACTTTTTTAGAGATACGGCAGTCAAGTGTAGAGTATGTTATCAGCGAGCGGGAGCAAATCTCTTAGCGATGTCTAGATAAGTATGTCATGATTTATGATCCGATAAAGTAGCACTGAATTCACCGAATGAAATATACCTCTTGACTTTCTGCATTACAACACTGTTCTTTAAGTTCAAGAATGGATTTTATAAGATTATTGTGTTGTAGTCCTCCTCGTTATACAATAGAACTATGAAGTCGGTCTTTGAGTACATTCAAGTCAGGCATAGTTTTACGTTTATTGAGGAATGGATTTTATTTGTACTAGTTTTTGTCTCGCCGTAATAAATTCTGTTGCGGATTCTGTAGCTTTTTAAAATATTTGTATTGAATAATGACCGAAATTTCATTACTTCAGATACATTGTTCAAGTCGAGAAACACATATACGTAATGTTAATATGAATCTCCTGCTATTGTAACGAATTATTGAAAACTTATATAACTTATACGTAAATTATTTCAGAACTCATTACAGTTAGAATTTATTCGTAATAAATCATTAGACAATTTCTCTCTAAATCAACGTCCGAAAACAACTAATAAGATAAGAAAAAACAATCGGAAGCAAGAAATAACAAATTTTTTTACCTAAAAAAAATGGAAATATATGGATACATCATTGCACATTCATTCTTAAGTGACGATGACATTCCACATGGGGTTAATCACTACAGCAGGGACACCATGCATGAGAGGAGGCTAGCAATAAATACTATGTGTGGATTCATTGTAATGTGAAATACCTTATATATTTACTCAATATTTCGCTATAAAAGGAAATATATTACTAATATAAGTATATTCTCTATGAAGATTAATTGCTCAACATATATTAACACGAAAACATACTCACGCGCTAACTTAAACACACGCTAACATACAAATATATACACACGTAACAAAGTTTTTAGATTTTAGTCTACAGTAAGCGATAGTAAAAATATAACATTTCTGCTATGAAAAAGTAACACATGATAAATATTCTTAATGAAGTGTTAATGTATTCTGGAGAAAACGAAATATAATAATACTTGTAGTGTTGCAAGCAATTTTGCTAGAATTGTAGATAATTTTAATGTCCGTATTTGCTGCTGAAAATCACTGATTATAGATCAGTACACTATGTAAATATTTTCGCAAATGAAAAGTAGTTTGCATTACCGCCGATCTCTAGTTAATTCTTGTTCCCAAAACATCATAAACAAATAACATTTAAAATATATACTAGACGTGAAATTTCGCGTTCTACAGTAGCGTGAAGTTTCCGACACAATAATCAGTCTCACGGGATGATATACTGAGCACATAGATAAAATGAGTCATTCTATTTATTTTTCAGATATAGCAATAACACGATAATTATACTTTACTATAGTGCAATATCACCCAGTCAAATGCAATAACACAGCAAATCTATAGTATTGTTTGTGAATTACCTGACAATACTTTTCATTTATTTATAAGCGATAAAGTTATGTTAATACATTTTTTTAGTTTGATACTGGTAGATACAAAAACATAAGTTTTCCTAACGAAATAAACACACAACGTCGTTATTGTGAAACACCATTAGAATCTTAAAATATATACATACAGATTAAATTGAGAAGATGTAATTTTCAGTAATTGGTTGCATTTTGTTTGAAATGTTTCGTTTTCAGTATACTGTCTTCTTCGAATAAAATTTATATCCTACTGTTTGTAATTTTACATGTCTTTATAAAACGATACGGTATTCACTTTCAGAAAGTCTTTTGTAGATAATTAGAGTTGCTTTTTTCCATTCGGACGACAAAAAGAAAACATTTTTGCAAGTTTTTTTGTTTGCAGTTGAAGTAATTGTTTCAAAGTTGCATGTAAAAATTTATTCTTATTTCTTTCCAATTATCTAAAAAATATAATTATAGTAATAATAATAAATTATATTATTATAAGCAATACACAATTAGTAGCAGCGTTAACATATTTGAAGTGGAGGCACCAAACATTTTCCCAATTGAAATTTTGGCCGTAAAATTTATTACCGATATATATATTGTTTGTAATTTACAAAATTGCCAATAGCTGTATCCTATAATGGCCATTAAATGAAACTCAGATATTGCATAAAAAATCTAGAGTAAAAAAATCAAATTGTTTAAACGAAAGTAATTGTTGAACATTTCGTATACATGTGTCATCCAATGCATATACTGTTATAAACATGATTCCCACATTTTGAGATCCGGTTATGCATTAGTTGCAAAATAATATAGCTGGAAAAACTGTAGGTTTATACAAAATTCGCATTAAAAATACCGTTTTCTAAAAAAAAAAAAAAAAAAAAAAAAAAAAAAACATTTGTTTTAAAATTTAAAAATTTAAAAATTTTACACATCTATGCTAATTATTTTTTTTTAATTTGAATTAATTTCCTTTAAAAAGTATTTTCAAACAAATGCTCAAAAAATTATTATTTTCTCTATTTTTAAATTTTTTTTAAAATTCAGTTAGACGATATACTAACATAGTGTGGCGCGCCAACAATTTTTCGCCAATTCACCTTGGTACTAAATATTAGAACCACTTTTCATAAAAATTTATAAAATACTGAGTTACAAAAGAAAACTAAGTATATTATTTACCTAGAGTCACAAGTTACATGTTCTGTGAGTGTGTTGTGGATTTTAATAAGTTTTGTGGTGAAATATATTGCAGCGAACCTGGCCGCCTTCACGCAAGGAACGATAGTAGGATGGATGTCTCCAGTCGTAGATACGCTAGAGTCGCAGGACTCACCAATCGGCGTCCCGATGACCCCCGACGAGATATCTTGGCTGGGGGCCATGCTGTGTATCGGAGCCACAGTGATGACCCCCGTCTACAACTACCTCGCCAACAATCACAGTCGCAAACTGACGGGCTACCTCGTCGGCATACCCCCCGTCATCTGCTGGATCATGACGATATTCGCCAATTCCAAGACCACTCTGTACATCGCCAGGCTCATCATCGGCTGCGTCGGTGCGGGAAACACGGTTCTGTGTCCCTTGTACGTTACCGAGATAGCAGAGGACAGTGTCAGAGGTTCGTTAGGAACATACGTGATGTTGTTCTTCTACGTTGGTTTCCTGCAGTCTGCCATAGTCGGAGGGTTAGCCGACTACAAGACATTCTCCACTGTGTGCCTCGCCGTCCCTCTGTTGTTCATGTTTTGTTTCTACTGGATCCCGGAATCTCCGTTCTACCTTCTCATGAAGAACAAAGTAGAGAAAGCTAGGAAGACGCTCATGTGGCTGCGCAGCGGCGACTCGAACGCCGTTGAGGAAACAATGACCTCAATGATGGAGACAATACAGAGGTCGAAGCACGACAGAGCCAAGAAAGCCGAGTGGAAGGACTTGGTGACTGATCCAGGGGCGAGAAAGGCGATTATCATCAGCTTGGGCTTGGTCGCAAACAACCAGCTGTGCGGATTCTTCGCGGTCATCACCTTCACCGTCACGATCTTCGAGGACGCGGGGAGCGGGATCTCCCCTATCGCGTCGTCCATCATCGTCAGCCTGCTGCAGTGCCTGGGAACGTTCCTCACCGCTGTGCTGGTGGACAAGATGGGTCGGAAGATCCTGCTCATCATCTCGGATATTGTCCTCGTATTCTGCCTGTCGGCCCTGGCAGTTTACTCCTACTTCAAGGACCACATGTACGACATCACCTCATACAGCTGGGTTCCAATTGTGAGCCTCTGTTGCTATGTGGTGTTTGTCGGGTTGGGTATCGGCGTCATTCCCTACATCCTCTTGAACGAGATTTTCGCGCCAGAGCTGCGCAGCAAGGCACTCACCATCAACCTCGCGACGATGTGGATGTTGGCATTCCTCGTCATCCGCTTCTTCATCCCCGTGTCAGAAGTCTTCGGACTAGACGTCTGCTACGGCTTCTTTGCCCTCGTCTGCTTCGCTGGTGCATTGTTCTCTCACTTCGTAGTACCTGAGACCAAGAACAGGAGCCTTGAGTCTATTCTCAAGGAGCTCAGAGGAGACACTGAGCAGGAGATTCCTCTCCAAGCCATCGCTCCAGAGAAGGGCTCCATAAATAACATTCACTCTCGAGAAAATACTGGTTGATAGAGGAATACGAGAATAATGACGTAATGCAGGTTGTGAAACATAAAATTTTCACCCATCTTACAGAGAAACAATGGTTTGTTTCAGTGCCGACATGTCCTGAAGTAACCGAAATGTGATATACTGGTGCTTATTCTAATCTTTCCCGTACTGAACTCTGCCAGATATAATGATTCTCAGTATATTATCATTTCCCTCCTATTGCTGTTATCAAAGACTGGTTAACAGTATTAAGAGATATTCCTGCTTAGCAGCAACGACACCATGTTTTTATGGTGTGTGTCTATACAAATTTATTTTGTATTCTTAAGGAGTAATGTTGAACTGCAGTTTTATGGTTTGTTACAAAGTTTTCCAAAAATATATTTTTATTACATAATAGTAGATTAATTTTATTCAGACGCAGGTATTTAAATTTAGTAATAGTATAATATAATAAAAATTTGGGTGGTGAAATTTTTCCAACCTTCGATCAATCTTGACTAATGTTTTGCCTTTATATCTTTATTCTGATTCCAGTTACGTCTCGCCAATTTCTGAAAATGTAATTCTAGATCATGCTTATACATTTACACATTTTAACCACGAATGAGTGCATTTTTACATTTTAAAAAATTTAACATTATTTAACAGTTTACTGAAATATTATTACATGCTAATAACAACAGAATGAAATGTTTTACTAAACTGATAACGTCTGATTTTGCCATTACCCCATAAAAGATTTTTCTACGTGTTACTTCTCCTACTTACTATTTCACTTCTGTACTTAGGCTATATAAACACGAATAATTTCGTACTTGATTACCGTAACCCGCCTCGATTTAAAACTCTTTCCGTTAATATAAAAATTGTTCGTACGATATTGTTTCATAAGATATTAAATTGAGATACTCAATTATTATTATAAGCATCCAGTCTGAGTTCTTTGCGATAGTTACATAACGCAACATAATAAATAGATACAGAAAAATATATCACGAATAATAATTTCTACCATTCTTGCATTGACAAAAATTAATTTTTCAAACATATAAATGATATCGATGCCTTTGATAACAGATACTGGAGCTGTTTACTGAATTCTTCGTGGATCATGTTATACTGATTCCGTTAAACTGTTATATTTTCTTGTCTTACTCTAAAAATTTTGCACTGTTTTGTAAAAACTTTTCTTTCAAGCCGTGAAAGACGCTTCACCAAACGACTATCTAATTAAGTAACATTTCAGACAATTCATATAGATAATCCATTGGTTTGTGGCACTCATACACTAGTTATTAAATAGTGATGCACCAATTCATTCGTCAAGCTTGACTAAAACTGGTCCGCTGTTGAAAAATTACGTTTTTAAAACAGTAAAACAATAGGAACCATTAATAATATGTTGTATTCCGCTGTAAATGAGAGTAACTTTTATAATTTAAATGAAAACACTACTTCCCTGTGTGGATGTAAAATGTCATCACTGTAAGACAGCCTCCACGTAAAACACATACTATATGCTTGATGAGTATCTGAGAGTATCGTTATCAGTTAGTAATACAATTACAAGGAATAGAAACAATTTCATTATAATATTATACGTAATGTATTTTTATATTTTGGCCAAAGTCGTAAATTATCACTTTACAACAGAGTAAGGGAATTCTTTTAATTAAGGTCGCCAATTTACTGTTACTGAAGCAGGTAAAAATTTATCCAGAACGAGTCTTATTTCGTTTTAAAATATGTCAAAGACAAATTTCGAAACCAGGTAAGATATTCCAAAGAAAGAGATCTCCATTAAGATTGCCTCAAGTGGTTATATCCTGCCCTACCAACACATGAGTGCCATTTTTATAATAAATAATTAATTTAAACTGTGTAAACTTTGTCCTAGTTAATTTTCTTCAATTCTTCTTTGTACGCAAAATTAAAGAGTATTACGGCACATAACATTGTAATAATGATGGAAGTAATTAATAAAATAAAAAAAAAACTACTGGAACTACGCCGTTCATTAATATTTTGTTAACTATTTGCAAATGATATTTCAGCTCAGCACATTCATCTGTAAAGTGGAAAGAAACGGAAAGAAGGTACACTTTTATTTTTTTGACACATTTTTTATTACTTTACCCACTGTATTCAGCAATGCAATTTAATATTAAAGTCGCTCATTTCAATATATACAATAACTTTATAGACAACAAAACCACAATTTTGTTGAATAATTCCAAACTCTTTCAGGAAGATTGTTCTCACTGACCCAGACTTAATAATTTTTCCTCTTTATGTTCGTAGCGATTTTGTACACACTTTCAAATATTATCCTAGGTGGTTTCGTTCCTGCTCTGATACTTTGATTGAAAATGTGGTTTTTCATGTCGTTTATTGGGAGAAGTTTCAAACTATTAATCTCTAGCCAAATGTAATAATTATAAAACACCTGGCACAGTTTATTTATTTTCTTTGCTGCGTTACCTCAATAATAATAAACTTAGTGACCCAGAGTTTAAGGTTTAAGGTAGTGATCTTATACAGATGTTGTTACACAGTTCTTCTTACTGGCAAAACAGCAAGGAGGACTTCGCGAATCTCATTCTCAAAAAACTGAATATGCTTGTTTCTCATGTCAGTAACTAACAAAACTTCTAAAAATATATACGTTTATAGTAAATACTGTAAAACTCTTTATTATATAATTCCTAAAACAGTGAAATACCTTCTGTATTACGTAAATAATGGCCGCCATCCTAAAGCCTGACAAGTAAGAGCTTCTTAACTTTTTCTTTTGGACATGTTATCATTGAGAATGTCATCTAGCAAAATACGGGGTCAGTTTTATTAGGTTTTTTTTCTGCTTTGAACGTTAAGCGAATAAAACAAATTGTGAGTCCGACTGTATATCCGTCCGGCACAAATTATGCAAATCAAGCTTTACATATAGTGACTTAGTTTCAACAAGAAACAAATGTCGTTTGTAGGCATCACATTATTTTTAGTTATATACAGTTTAATTTAATTACATTTGTCTATTCAAAATGTTGATCCCTACAAATGCTGTATGGATGTTAATAATATCTCCAAAAATTTTTGTTAAAGACGTAACGCATACAAATACTCAACTTTTTCGGTTTTATTTTTCTGAACTATCGACTGTCATAACTGAGAAAAAAATAACCCCTTTGTGTTAGCTTACATCAATCCCATATAATAATGTCGTATTTAGACAGCCGATGCTACATTTATATGTAACAAGTGCCATAATGACTCACCAATTTAAACAACCGGAAACTATCGTATGGCCTGATGAAACAGTAGTGGCAACTCTGCACAATGAAAAGGTTTAACTTCCATCGACGACGTAGAAAATAGTGTGTACTATACATGAAACGTAACAAAGCATTTCGCAGAATATTCAGAGATTCCCATACTTTGCTGATAGAAATAATACAGCAATTAATTAAATACTCATAGTATAATTAAGACACGTTCGTTTGTAGTACTTGCTACACGAACCTTTCAATCAATCAGTTGACTTTAAAAAGCGTTTCCCTGTAACTACACACAGAAACATAGTCATTTTACCAGCACGTGCTACGTCTAAATGTATTATGTGTTTTACTGTAGTAAGAAACAGATCTTCATTGGTTTAACTGGCATTTGATGCTACATGAATACCTTTATTACACTGACATAAAAGCTTTAATATTTGTAACATCGACGACAGATACCTGATCATACTAAAATTAAATATGAACATGCTGATATGTTCAGTTGAAGTGAACGAAGACACCTGTTTTAATGTTGGCATATAGTGAATGTACTAATTTTAATGTGTCAATAACTTTTACGTATGAAACTTCATGAAACTGTAATAAGCATTCAAAGATGTGTACCAATAATGCATGCGCCAATTTACATGCCTTAATTTAATTTTATATTTTGTTAAACTTTGCTTGTAACTGGTAACCTAATGTAGCAATCCCAGGAGCGTACAGACAGAGGTGTAACTTATTTTCTGGAACTCGTTTTACAAATTCATGCAACTTTATACTGCGACGTAAATAATTTAGTTAATTTAGCATTAGATTTATTTTCGGGCATCTAACAAGTTATTACTACTGGTGACTATTTTATACGTGCATAATGCTGTCCGCTAGTATGAAAGTCAACACAATGTACTTGACTATTCGCATTTATTCATTACCCAAAAGTCGCATTGTGAACTTTTTTCTGTCGGATTTTTCCTACAATTAAGTAACAACAGTTTATATCGTTCCAGCGAGATGACAGAAAATAAATTGCGGCGCTCACCTCCCGTCGAGTTGATCCAGGTTCGATTCCTTGCGGGGTCGGTCCCCGGATATTCGCATGTGGAAATCGTGTTGAACGAAGCAGTCCGCAGTCATGACCTATACGAGACTTTTGATCTATTTATCTCTAGACGAAGCAATTAATCTAGTGATTTTTCACTATACCACTTTTCAAGTGTTCATCTTTGCAAACGCTGCGATTTGGATTAGACACCTCTTGCATACAGCCTACGTCACAGATGTCTCTAGACAAGTTCAGGCGATTATATTTAATACATTATTTAAATAACAAATACGTACCGATTTACCCAAACGTCAGGGCATGCAGGGCTTGTGACCATGATCTCTCTAGACAAAACCACACAGCATATGACAAAATGTTTATTTTGCAGATTTCTAAAATAATGTATAAATGACTTAATTACCCCTTTTGCGGAATCTTAGAACATAAATATTTAATACTTAGATTGCTGTCGATGGCAAATTGTTGCACTACACACACACAAACACACACACCGTGGCAAAGTACAAGACGTTGGATTTGAACCCCTCTTGTTCAGAGCCTACGTCCCGACCACTAGTCTATACATATTTAGGTGATTGTATTACATTCCCAATTTGAAATTACAAGAAGTTTTGAGTTTTCCTCAAGTCATAGACGACAAGGACTGCGACGTAGATATCTCCGAATGAAATCAGATAACGAATGACAATATTCTTTTAGTTACGGATTTTTAATTACATATAATCGATTCAATTGACCACTCTGAGGATTATTCTTGCAGATAAAATGTCAGTACTTCTAGACAGCCGATGACAACGTGCGTTTCGTTGCGGATTTTTTAAGTATATGTAAATTATTCAATTGCCACCTTAGAGGATTTGTTGATTGGGTGGTTGGAAGACGCACTGGTCGGGTTGGGGTTTCCGTCTAGTCAGTTTCTTATAATTTAAAAATTGTATAGGGTACGGAAAAATAGGGGTGCGGCGTTTGTCCTAAATTCGTTTGTCCTAAAACCATTTACCTACGTTTTGTTGCTTGGCCTGCATTTGTCCTAAAATTGTTTGTCATAAAGTTATTAGTCCTAAATTCATTTGTCCTAAAATCGTTTGTACTAATCTCATTTGTCTTAAAAGCGTCTGTCCTAAAATCGTTTGTCCCAATTTCGTTTGTCCTAATTTCGTTTGTCCTTAAATAATTTGTCCTAAAATCACAATTGATTTTCAAATTTGTTTGGCCTACATCGTTTGTCCTAAATTACATTTTATTTTGAAATGCATTTGTCTTAAATTCGTTTAACCTAATTTCGTTTATCCTAAAGTCGTTTGTCCTAAACTACATTTGTCCTAAAATAGTTTGTCCTAAAGTCATTTGTCCTAGAATCGTTTGTCCTAAATTCATTTATCCTAATTTCGTTTGTCCTAAAGTTGTATGTCCGAAAATCTTTTATCCTAAACAGCATTTGTCCTGAAGTTGTTTGTCCTAAAATCGTTTGTCCTAAGATTAGGATAAACTATTTTAGGACAAATGACGTGTACCCAAAAAAAAAGGACTAATATATGTAAGAGATTTCGAAAATTAAGTATAAATATGCTTCAAAACTTACAGAAGGCGTATCTATAAATAACATCATATTCTGGGTCTAAATACGTGTTTGAGTTTAAAATTCAATTGACGTACAGTATGAATAATCGTTTGAAAAACATTGATAACTATGTCTACAATTTGACACATTGCGTATCTATGCTTAAGAAAACTGAAATAAGATCAATAAAATCTTTCAAAGTCTTGGCAATCTCTCTACATGCGTGCTTACATGCAGGAAAATTTATTTAAAAATTGTTTTCATTTTTTATGCCTAGCTAAACAACTATGCATTAACACATGACTTTCCTTGAAGAAAAATTTTATTAATAAGTCATACTGAGTCTTTTATACCATAAGAAATAATTTATATAAAATCGTATTAATATGTAGCTAAACTATAGGGAATAATTGCAAAATAATTTTGTATTAAACCTTATTAATAAATATATGTTGTAAGAAATAATACTAATTAAAGAAAAATGTTATGTAAATTTATATTAAATAGTATTAGCATATTAAATCAAAAGTGAACATTTATCTGCAACATAACGTTATATTTTTATGCACACCACTTTTAAACCATACATGTTACCAATGCACCCGTATGTTATACTTGTTAACAATAAAGCTGCAAGTCGAATCCCACGACCAAACAATTTTCATTGTACTACACATAACATAGCAGACACTACAAACGATTACTCCACACCTCATATACATAGCTCTGCACTCCTGCAAAAAAATCACCTTCTGTAAGTAGCTCTACACACAGCTACATATCCACCTACACATTCACATCTTCATATGCCTCTTCATCTACAGTTTCAACATATCATTTCAACTCCTGCCACCTCCTCCTCAGAGACATGAACTGAGAACTATATTTAGAGACGAATTAAAAGTGAGGACAGTAGCGGTGACTCCAACGATTACTAACAAGCTGAGGCTCCCACCACGATGCCGTTATATATCTCACCGAACACTACGTCCCTCATTCAGACCTTTAAATAGTACGAGGGGCGGATGGTGGCTGTATTCAAATTTTCTGTGCCAAGAATCCTTCATAATATCTCTAAGTGGACCAATCCCACTCATGATGTAGGAGTCTTTCTGAGATTAGGCATGGTGGACGGTTAATCTCCTCCTCCTTCTCATCCCTTCTCCTCCCCACACCATGCTCTTCCTATTCTACCACAGGCACCAAAAGGTGCCAACGACGAACACATGATGCTTGTATGACCTTGTTATGTAGGGAGGCCTGGAGAAGTCAGCAGATCACTTGACCTACCCAAAAAGTATGGTACAATTTTCAATTATCGACAGGAAGATGTTGTCTATGGTACACAGAATGAAAATAAGATACAAAACGATAATTATGGTACTAATTGGCAACACTGGAATGCTGCTACTGTATCCGGCCACGTGGTCCTCGTCAGGGTCGCACGGTAACCGGGTGATTTCCCACCATTTCGCCGGTGTTCGATTATCGTGCGACCCGGCCTATGTGTGTAAGATAACGCACTGAAGTGGCACCTGATAAAGTTGTTGCGAGATTACTTTCTTGCCGACGTCCTCCTGAGATACCACGAGGCCCGTGTTCTTCTGCGCAGGAGGCGGGCCGAGAGCACGATCATGGCTGACGACGGGAAGAAAGTCGAGGCCGGTGAGGCAATCCGGCCGCCCCAGACGTCGTCCAGCAAACTGCCGCAATACGTCGCCGCCATCATAGGTGAGATTCAAATATAACCTACAAGAGGCGGTTATAAAACTCACTAGTTGGAGTAGAGGACGTTTTGCTCAGTCATAATGCGCATTTGAAAATTCACTAGTGTGGCGTAGGTCAGGCAAAAATTTGAAAATTCAGTTATTCGAATGTTAACCCGAGTGAAATTTACCTGTTAACGAAATTTCAACTTACACACCCTGCTCTGGAGCTTACAAGAATTCACGAGGGTAGGGTAGGTCAGCCCTTTTTTTGTTTTAATTTACGCCTAGTAAGTGCGTCTTTGTTCGATATTTCAACTAATGGTCTCTCGGTCAACAACTAAACATAATATTATAAATTTATGTAAACATAATACGTGTAAATAATGTGCTATGGATGTAGCATTTAGCAAAATATTTGTATTAGGCTTTTATTAGATTCCCGTCAATTAAATCATTAAATAGCGTTGAAGAAGTTACAGATTTCATGATTTTAGACAAAATATAATCAGATGACTAAACTAACCTACCTTACTCCTGCGAGAGAACTTTCAAATGCGTGTCTGGATAAGCTTATCTCGTCTGAGGCACAGAAGCATACGAGTTATAAGGACAACATAGAAGCGAAAGAGTATTGCAGCACCGCGTATTCCAGGGATGTTATCGTTGTATTTAAATATATAAAACTTTTTACTGTTGGTTGTTTAAACAAGTTAGCATAAAGCAATTCAAGAATCAGAAGGAAGTGCAATTTTTATTATTAGACATAGAATGGCATACACTTCATTTATTTAACACTCTGGTAATTTAAATAGTGCCAGTTCTATTGTTTTATTTTATCAAGAATGTGATCATTATTATTCATGATATTATTTTCTTTGTGTGAAGCAGAAACAATGAGTAGAGGATAGAATAAAAAAATTTAACATCACTGCTCCTCACATGAAAACTGTCTGCACACGTGATCAGCTTAATCAGAAATTATGCACCTCCGTCGATACAAATCCAGCATTTCAAGTGCAAATGACAAAGGCTTTGATCTGCAATCAGGTTGAAATAAGTACAGCATCTGCAAGTCATATTGAAGACATTAAGCGTTCAGCGCAGCACCTTGGTCGTAGGCACCTGTATCTGTCGTAAAACACAGAAGATTGAATTAATTGAACTCTGGATAAATGTCTGTTTCACAAAAGTTACCAGAATATACTTCGCGTAGATTTTTTATACTATGTGGAACAGTAGCCTAACACATCAAAATAGTGACCTGCATTAAAACATATTGCATACCTAACTCCAAAAATCGCACAATTCAAAACAGGTGTACTGTACCAGATACTTAAGGGAAGGCGCTAGACCATTTTCTTGTATTTTTGTTTTCGAGCCATAACATTTATTCATGATGTATTTTCAAAAGTTTCTCCTTTACGAGGCATAGGATATATCCTTGATAAACTGTTTGGCATAATTAATAATAATGGATTCTTTCTTTAGTATTCTGATAAAATATGTCTCCATGCGCTGATGTGAGGGTGTCTCCCAGAAACACGACCGACTGGCACGCTCATCCAATCTCGACTGACGTCAGCCATTCACTCGTTCTCAAGGATACAATATCTCTCTGCTTATATCGTTTTACATTATCAAACTTACAAACTTTGAATATTATAACAGAACAGAATTGTTTACAAAATTCCTGACTATAATTACTGAACACTGGCCTGTTTCCATTTATCCTTTTCTACTTCCTAAACTTTTGAAAGGCAATACAACTAAACACCAAATTCTTAAATACTATCACATTACAAACTCAAGGCTACAACTACAGAATTGTCACTCGCCGTGCTATAAGGTACAGCATATCTCTCTCTCTCTCTCTCTCTCTCTCTCTCTCTCTTATTGTTTAAAATTACCAAACTTTTAATCAACAGTTATACAATACAAATTCTTAACCTTACTACACCACATATTATTTAAGTTGACAATTTTCCACTTCCCTAACTTCTGAAAGGCAATTACAACTAAATTATAACTTTTTTTTAGTTACATAGACATACGCCCCAGTGGAGATTACCATCTATCTACTTGATCTCTGGTGGTCGTGTTATGTCTGTTGCTAGAGCATTAGCTTACCTGTTTTCTGTCTCAGTCCCAGCTCGCCCTCTCTACTCTGGCTCTAGCGCTGTTTCACTGTCTCCAGTCTCAGTTGCAGCCAATCCTCTCCACTCTGGCTCGATCTCTGCATTGTGACGTTCATCAACGCCTTCCCCTGCTCGCTCACTAGGTCTTGAGTTAGCTTCATGTATTGCAGAGTGTGCTGACCTATTGCCTTGAACAGTTCCGTGGCTAACATTATTACAGACGGTATCACAGCCCAATGACTTCACCCTGCTTTGACTCACTTCCATTATGGGTGCTGATACTAAATGCTGTCGATTGCGCCTGAATAGTCTGCCCTCGGATTCAACTAAGTAAGATCTGGGGTACGTAAGTCCATTTTGTGTTGTAGATCTTTGGTTATATGCTTTCCTGTTCGATATTCACACCTTTCCCCCATTCGCAAGTGCCGAAGCTCCCGTATTTTGTCCTTCTTATCGTACCAGTATTTCTACCCTTCTTTTGACAATGCTAGCTGTTTTTGCGTGTTTTGAAAATCTGAGAGTGAAAGGGGGTCAACATAGGCACAATTGTTCTAACCTTTCTCCCAAGCATTATATCCAAAGGAGACAAACCTCATGACAAGGGTAAAAAGCTAACAAAGCTTCATAAATGTCCCTGTTTTTCTTGACCAGGATTTTTGCTGTCTTCGCTGCTGCTTCATCACGTTTATTTGACTGGCCATCGTATGGATTACTTGTCCTGTGGGTGGAGTCGCAAAGCCTTGCGAAATCCCCAAACTTCCTTTCAAACTGATGGCTATTATCCGACTGTACAGTTTCTGGAATCCCAAATATGGCGAATAGAGGTTTACACTGTCCAGTGATTGAATTTTCATTCAAACTTGGAAGGTATAACAATTCAATATTATTTGTAATGTAATCTGCTATGTGTACGTGTTATTTACCTCCACGTATAATTAAATCCATGCTCACTTTTTGTCAAGGATATTCAGGTTCTTTTGGATTACTGCGCATTTCAACAAGTACAGTTTTAAACCAACAATTGTAGCTGAGTTCTAAGACACAAACACCAAACAGACTCTCTGGCCAGAGCTCTACTTTTGGAAACGTCTAAATGCCCTTTATGTAACCGCTCAAAAACATACTTTTGCAACTGATGGGGAATTATCAATCTAGTTCCCTTTAAGAGAAATCCTTCGTTGATAGCAATGTCCGCCCTATACTGGTAATAGGGAGAAAGCTCTGCTGCTAAGTCATTCTGTTTATGCCGTCCATTTTGGCAATAATCCAGCAAATTACTGGCAAACTACAGCGAACTCTTGATGCTGTTTAGTTTCATAAAGAATATTTTGGGCCACAGACAGACTTTTAACAATAGTGTTGGCACGTGCGGTGGCATTTTTCCAGTGATGTAGACGATAAATAAAAAATATATTTTCCAACATTTTACTACTTGGTAGTCTAATTTTTAAAAAATCCTAAAACTGCTTTTTGGATATTTACGTAAGCAACATCTTGAAGTGAAAACCAACTCTTTATTCTGAAGGATTAAAATTTATCGATAGTTAATACGAAAAACATTTAAGGTCTTTCCTCCCCTCTAATGTTGAATTTCGAAGAATCCTGAAATTGGCTAGTATTAATATTTGTGTGTGTCCCGTTAAAGTAAATAAATGACGATGACAAACAGTCAAGTTCGAGCTCTATAGCCTTTTCTTTGGAAGTACACTTCACCACTTTTCACTCGTTAGATGTTGAATTTCAAAAAATCCCTTCTTAGAGCTCGCCTAAGACCTGAGGTAAAACCACACAAAATATTTCACGATTCTAGGTTTAGTGGTTTTGGATGCTGTTTGATGTAAGTCAGTCATTCAGTCAGTCTATCAGGGTTCCCTTTTATACATAGAAATGTATCGTTTGCTTTACACTGCGTGATTCAAATAAAATGTCATGCATGGTATGTAATATTTACATACTCTAATAAAAATGTTTTTTCACGTTCTGACTACTTTATAGATACTTGGCGTTGATTTTGTCCACTAAGATTGAAAGGAAAATGTTTTCGCAAAAATTTTTGTTTCCAGTTCAAGTTATTTGTTCACTTATGAATGCAAAATATTTTTCAATTTTCTTTTAGATTTTTTCGAATAAAAATTATTTTAAGCAATGCATATGTAGTAGTAGTGTTATCATATGTGTTAAGTGGAGACACACACCAGTATATAATCCCACTCACAAATTTGTCTTAAAATTTAATTACCTACGTAAATATTGTTTGTGAATGACAACTTTGTCAATGACTACGTACAATAAAGGTCATTAAATCTAACTCAGATATTACATAAAATTCACAACTCAAACCACTTTAATATATATATAGTTACTTTTACATGTGCATGAATTTATCCAATGTATTTTCTGCTATTATATGACTACCACAATTTAAGACGCGGTTATATATTAGATACTGAATGATATAGAAAGCAAAGCTGTGTGTTTATACAATATTTGCATTATAAATACAAAGTTCTGTACAAATTAGCATGTAATTACAAAGTTGAACACTATATACAACATTTTTTAATTATTTTATTTTTTTGCTCCGCTTATTCCATTCTGAAAGTATTTTCAAGATAGTTTTGAAATAAGCGAATATATAGTATATATTATTTTTTTTCCTGTAAATTTTTTACTAACGCAGTGAGGCATGCAAATATATTTTTTTCCAAACTTCATCCTGGTATAAAATATTACAACTATTTTATACAAAAACGTATGAAAATACTAAGATATAAAATAAAACAGAGTACATGATTTACCTAGAGTCACAAGTTACGTGTTCTGTGAGTTTATTGTGGATGCTAATAAGATTTGTGGTGAAATATCTTTCAGCAAATCTCGCCGCCTTCACGCAAGGAACGATAGTAGGATGGATGTCTCCAGTCGTAGATACGCTAGAGTCGCAGGACTCACCAATCGGCGTCCCGATGACACCCGACGAGATATCTTGGCTGGGGGCCATGCTGTGCATCGGAGCCACAGTGAAAAACCCCCGTCTACAACTACCTCGCCAACAACCACAGTCGCAAACTGACAGGCTATCTCGTCGGCATACCCCCCGTCATCTGCTGGATCATGACGATTTTCGCCAATTCAAAGACCACTCTGTACATCGCCAGGCTCATCATCGGCTGCGTCGGTGCGGGAAACACAGTTCTATGTCCCTTGTACGTTACCGAGATAGCAGAGGACAGTGTCAGAGGTTCGTTAGGAACATACGTGATGTTGTTCTTCTACGTTGGTTTCCTGCAGTCTGCCATAGTCGGCGGGTTAGCCGACTACAAGACATTCTCCACCGTGTGCCTCGCCGTCCCTCTGTTGTTCATGTTTTGTTTCTACTGGATCCCGGAATCTCCGTTCTACCTTCTCATGAAGAACAAAGCGGAGAAAGCTAGGAAGGCACTTATGTGGCTGCGCAGCGGCGATGCGAACGCCGTTGAGGAAACAATGACCTCAATGATGGAGACAATACAGAGATCGAAGCACGACAGAGCCAAGAAAGCCGAGTGGAAAGACTTGGTGACGGATCCAGGGGCGAGGAAGGCGATGATCATCAGCTTGGGCTTGGTCGCGAACAACCAGCTGTGCGGTTTCTTCGCGGTCATCACCTTCACCGTCACGATCTTCGAGGACGCGGGGAGCGGGATCTCCCCTATCGCGTCGTCCATCATCGTCAGCCTGCTGCAGTGCCTGGGAACGTTCCTCACCGCTGTGCTGGTGGACAAGACTGGTCGGAAGATCCTGCTCATCATCTCAGATGTGGTCCTCGTCTTCTGCCTGTCGGCCCTGGCAGTTTACTCCTACTTCAAAGACAACATGTACGACGTCACCTCATACAGTTGGGTGCCCATCGTAAGCCTTTGCTGCTATGTGGTGTTTGTCGGCCTGGGCATCGGCATCATTCCCTACATACTTCTGAACGAGATTTTCGCGCCGGAGCTGCGCAGCAAGGCACTCACCATCAACCTCACAACGATGTGGATGTTGGCGTTCCTCGTCACCTGCTTCTTCATCCCCGTGTCAGAAGTCTTCGGCCTGGATGTCTGCTACGGTTTCTTTGCCCTAGTCTGCTTCGCGGGTGCAATATTCTCTCACTTCGTAGTACCTGAGACCAAGAACAGGAGTCTCGATTCTATTCTCAAGGAGCTCAGAGGAGACACTGAGCAGGAGATTCCTCTCCAAGCCATCGCTCCAGAGAAGGGATCCATAAATAAAGTACACTCTCGAGAAAATGCTAGTTGATAGAGGAATCCGAGAACTGTGGTGTAGTGCAGGTTGTGGAATATAAAAATGTTCAGCCATATTGCAGAGAAACAGTGGTTTGTTTCAGTGCCGTCAGGTCCTAAGTAACCGAATTGTGATATAATGGTGCTTATTCTTACATATACGTCAGTGAACTCTGTCAGAAATAACGAGCCTCAGTATAGATTATCATTTCGCAGGAGTTGCTGTAATCAAAGACTGGATACATTTAATTGGTGATATATCTGCTTGGTAGTTAAAACACCTCGTTTTTATAGTTTGTATCTATGCAAATTTATTTTGTTTTGTTAACGAAGCATGTTGAACGATATTTTGATGTTTTGTTATAAAGTTTTCCACAAAATAATTTTTTTTTGTTGCTGCTAAATTAATTTCTTTCAGATATAACTCATTCAAATTGGTAATACTAAAACATAATACAAATTTAGGTAGTGAAATTTTTTCACTCTTCGATTGATCTAGTGTAAGGTTTTGCCTTTAAATTTTTCTTCGGATTCCGTATACTTGTCACCAATCCCTGAAATTTTATTCTAGTCTTCCAGACTGAGCATGGTTATGAGTTTACACATTTTACAATCGAATTCTTGCATTATAATAAATTAAAAACTTTAACGTAATAAATTAACAGTTTAATAAAACATCGTTACATTCAAGTTACAACAGAACGAAATGATTTACTAAATTGTTAGTGTCAGATTGTGTCATTACCTCACAAATGTTTATATTATACTGTAATATTCCTACTAACTATTTTGTTTCTGTATTTAGGTTTTATTATCACGATTAATTTTGTAACCCGCCTCGATTTCAAAAAAAATTTCCGTTGTTATAAATATTGCTGTACGATATTATTTCTTTAAGTGATCATATAGATCAGTATAGATACCAACAGCCAGTCTGGGTTCATTGTGGTAATTACAAATCCCAAAATAGTAAATAGATGTAATTTTTAAATATATATAAATATATATATATATATATATATATATATATATATATATATATATATATATATATATATATATATATATATATATATATATATCACGAATAGGATTTTCTGCATTACTTACATTGATAACAATTCTTGATTCAAAACATCATGTAGTGATGCCTTTGATAACATATGCTGGAGAAGATTATTTATAGATAAATTTTTAGTAATTACTTAATTATTGTTGTATTTTTGGTAAAACCCTGCATTTTTTACATAAATATGTAAAATATTACTTTAAAAACGTTAAACACGCTACACCAAACTACTATATTACTAAGAAACAATTCAGACAATTGTTAGTGTGTTTGTGGCACTCACACTTGCTATTACAGAGATATGGCAACAATTCATTCGTCATGCTTGACTGATACCAGGCCACCGGTGGAAAAAAAATGTTCTTTGATGGGTAAAAAAAGGGCAAATTAATTATATATTTTATTCCGCTTCAAATTAGAGGAACTTTCCATGAAACAGTACTTAATTGTATGGCTGTTAAGTGTCATCAATGTAGGACTGCCTCCAAACAAAAAACGTACTGTATACTTGAGAGGTATCAGAGAATATTGTCATCAGTGGATTATAGAAATACAGAGATTGAGAATATTTTATTATAATATCACAGATTAAATATTTATATATTTTGGCAAAGGTAATAAATTTAGACGTTACAACAATGAAAGAAAACTTTTTTAACAAGGTCGTCAATTTACTATCACTGAAAGAGTTAAAAAATGTGTCGACAATGAGTCATAATTTTGTTGTAAAGTATGTCAAAGATAAGTTGTGAAATCAGATAAGATAATAAAAAATAGCGATTCATTAAGATTGCCTTAAGTGGCTTTTTCCTACTCTACAAACACAAGAGTGCCGTTTTGATCATAATTTATTTTCTTTTAACCGTGAAAATTTTGCCGTAGTAAATTATCTTTGTTTCTTCTTCGTACGCAAATATAAAGATTTTTACAGCGTAAAGAGTTGTAATAATAATAAAAATAAAAGGTATGATCAAAATTTAAAATAATATATATATTTCTCCAACTACGCATTTTATTAACATGTTGTTAGTGTTTTGCAAAAGCTAATTCAGCTTAGAATATTCAACAGTACATTGTTCACGGAAAGAAGATATAGTATTATCTTCTAATAGTACTGAGAAATATTTTTACAGACGTCAGTTCGGTTCAAAAATCAGTTTTCCTGCTTTCTTTTTTTACTTTACCCACTGGATTCAGGAATTTAATAGGTTTTTTTTATATGGATCTCTTAATTGTGACAGGTCATAAGAATTTGGTCCTTAACTTCCACCGTGAGAGTCATTTTACCATGACCAAACAGAGTAAAATAATCTCTAATGCCTTAGAAGTTACTGCCTCTTTTACCATGACTTGTCACCGCCTTACGTTTGTAAATCCATTACGTGATTTCTATGAAACACAAAATAATCTTTCTTTTAATTTTTTATGTAGATAGTATTTCGTTCGGTTGCATCCAAATTCCTGTTGGTCATTTCCTTATAGATTTATAGATAACAAATGCACACTTTTGTTGAATATTTTCAAATACTTTAAGGACGATTGTTATCATTAAACCAGACATAATAATTTTTCCTCGGAATTTTAGTAGCGTTTTCGTGAAGACATTTAAGAAACTTCAGCTTAAGTGACTTCGTCCCTGTGGGGTGACTTTGATTCAAAATGTTGGTTTTCATGTCGTTTATCCGGGAAACTTTCATACTATTAATCGCTTGCCACTTGGCAGAGTTTATTTATTTCTACATTAAATGACTTCAATACTTATAAACTGAGTGACCCAGAGTCACTTCTTTTTAAAGTAGTGGTCTTATTTCGTTGTTGTTGCAGAGTTCTTCTTATGCTGGAGTTACGATCATCCGTCGCATCCGTCAGCCGTCCGCACGTCGACGGTCGTCTACAAATCCAGCGATTTACAACAATCCGTCCGCCGTTATTACTTTCACATGCAATGATACCAATGTACAAATAGAAAACGTCTGTGGAACGTAAAAAATTTCCCTCTACTGTTAACATATTTGTTTACAGATTTATTTATTAGTCTATGGCTGCTAATAAATACAACCACTTTTTTTTTGCCAAAAATAAAAATTGGCGTGCGTAATATTTACTAAGAAAATTATTTACGCTTTAATATTAGTAATTAGTACTTAAAGAAAATAATTTCTGTTAGTTTTTCAATTTTTTTCGTGTGCCAGAATCATCTCAAATCTAAGTTTAATATAATGCATTTGCAGTACTACGCAAGAAAAATATAAAATAAAGCAAACCACATAGTTTTTCTTATTAAAATGAACTGTTGAAACAATCGCCGACTTCTTTAGAAGACTGCGGTTTCATCCGTAGCCCTTCAAAAGTTAAAGCTTTCCAAGATTTCGACGGACGGACGGATGGAAATATCGGACGCTTCCGATTGGCTGAAGTTCATGTGACTGACGGACGGGCGAGATGGATGAACTCCAGTCTCACAGACAAAACAGCAAAGCAGGGCTTTGCGAAAATCATACCCAAATGACTGAAAATGCTTGTTTGTCACGTCAGTAACTTACAAAACTTCTAAAACTACTATATAAAAAATAGTGCAAAAATGGTTATATTATTTCTATAACAGTAAAATACCTTCTGCAGTAAGTAAATGACTGCAGTCATCCTAAAGCCAGGTAAGTAAGAAATCCTTTACTTTTTTTTCGGGTATGTTAACATTGTGAAGGTCATCCAACAAAATTTTAGGTAAGTTTTATTAGTTAACGAAGCGAAGAAAAAAATGTGTGTGCTACTGTGTACCTATCTTGTATAAATTATGTCAGTTATTCTTTACTTTAAAATTTACGTAGTTTTCTCACGAAAGAAATGTCGTTTGTAGGCATTGGATTATTTTCAGTTAAGGTTAAGTTTAATGTTAATTTATAAATTTAAGATGCACTTTGGTAAACAGATCAATTGTTACATTTGTCTTTATTATAGCATGGAATACAACAGGAAAGTTCAAATATCCCATAATCTCGCAATTTTTATGTTGTGCTTCTATTTTAGCTCTTCAATATCTATCAATGCTGGATGTTACCAGTTTCCAAGTTTTTTTTGTCAAAGACGTTACGCAATCAAATACTTCTACATTTCGCCTTCCTTTTTTCAGACGTATCGACTGCCAGAGAAGAAGCAGAGAAGAAAGGGAATTCCTTTGTGTTAGCTAAAATAGTATAGCTAATAATTATTGCATTGGTTTACGATCTTTGTTTTGAGGAAAACAGACCAAGTAAGTTGAATTTCTAGGTATCAAATCAAGCAATGGCATTACGAAGCTTACATAAAAGTCTTATCGGTTTTACAAAACAATTCAGGAATTAAATTTATTTATATCACTCAATGGACTCAGACAGTGAGCAATTTGCTCCTGAATATACGGCTCTGCGTCATCAATGGATACAAGACTTTATTATTATTATTATTATTATTATTATTATTATTATTATTATTATTATTATTATTGTTCCTCAAAGGCGTTTTGGAACACCTCCCCAAGCAGTAAACAAATGTCCGTAATTTTATAATATTTTTTGTTCTTTGAAAACTCGAAAATGTCACTCTATGCGACACTATCTTCAAACATGTTACAATCTGGTTTCTTGTGAAATATTTTTTTTCTAATATTTCTATCAGTCTTTCAACCCAATGAGCTGCCAGCATAGTGTCATCTGATCTCTGACGAATACATTTTTGACACTCCTGATCTCCCCCGTCCTTCCAGCCACACACTCAACCTACACCACCTACCCCTACTGTCTTTTCAACAACTTCGCACGCAAACCCTACATCCCTGCGTGTCAGTGCGATCTTTTTTCTCCCTCACATTCCCTCCTCCATCCCTCAACGGGGAACCAATTTTGGGTGGTTCTCTCGTATAGTATCACAAAGAAATCAATCACCTTCTCCCAGCCCGGCTTCACCCAGCATATTTCATATTCTCGTTACCTTTGCAATGATCCCTTGTGCGGGGACTTTGCTTGCTCGGTGCATCAAAGCAAAGTGAAAACCTCCTACTTCCGATATCATCACCCATACTCCTCCAAAAACCCCTTTCAAACTCCCAACTCTTCCACCAATCCCTCTTCCCCTTGGCCAACCCACAATTCCGCAAACAACAAAAATAGCAGCTCTGGTCACGCACCGTGACATTTTTTTCCGGCATTTGAATAATCTTTCGACAGGTAAGCGCAGTTTGTTTATGTGGGCCCGAATTTTTTTTTCTTTCTAGTATTTCAGTTTGAGTTCACTGCAAATTGGGCGATTTTTCTTAAATCTACTCCTGGTAGTTTAACTGCGATTTCGAATATTTTTTGTCACAAATATAAAGTAATTTTTACTTCATTACCTTGATAGCAATACATTTCGTAGTTTTTTTTTCGGATTAGCAACGATAGAGATTGTTAATTTCGTTACGAATATAAGTGACAATTTAGGCAAAATAATTTTCTTTCGAACAAACTGCATTTTTTCCCTTCATAACTCCTACATAGAATTGTGCATAGTTTTACTGATCATAATCTTGATTCTTTTCCCAAAGTATTCCGTTTCAATATTTTTTGCACCAATGTGAAAACAAACTACCTAGCATTGTCTTAATAGGCAACTGCTGGCAGTAAACAGTGATGTGTATCAGATCCCCAAAAGTGAACAGCGTTCTTTTCGTTCAGCATAACAAGACCCAGTTTTGAAGATAAAATGAGGAGCAAGCGTTAAAAATCAGATATGTTCACAAAGTCTTATAACGAGGTTAGCATATTTCCTGTGTATCGTTAGTGCACTACACACGAACTTCTTTTAAAGGTTTATCTATATTACCTGTCCCATTCAAAACACAGGCCAAAAAATTTGAGTTTTCATTGAAAACCAGACGTGTCCACTCCACTCTACAGCTTCTGCGTATTGAATGACGTTGAGTTATACAATGTTGCTTCTGGTAAGTTTACTTACCTGGACTCGCATGTCCAGTATATTCATTAGAGCTCTGCATGACCATTTTGTTTTTAATAACAAACGAATTAAAATTACATACATTCTTATATTTATAAATAATTTTTTACTGTTCAAATTACGTAAATCAACAAACATGCCATATTTAGTTTTTGTTAGTATTGCACTATATCAACTTACTTGCTTTCCTGAAAATTTGGATACGGTGTTCATGTATAGTTTCGAAATATTTGCTCTTCAAATGTAAATCTAAGTCAAGCTCCTGGCATAGTTTCGTTTCCTGAAAGAACGAAACTGCTTGAAATCCAGCTTAATATTATTCCTTTTTCTTGTGTACATATGACTGTGGCAAGGTTGAGGACAAATAAATTGTGCTGATTTCGGAGTGTTAGTAAATTAGTACAATGGTTAAAGCAAAGAATGCACAAAACTTTACCACAACACAATTTTACTTCACGCACTTTCAAGTTCGGTGAATTTGATATTTGGCAAGGTTACACTAGAAGTTAACTGAAGTAAAGTCAAGATTCTGCACCATTTAGAATTACTACTTCAAGTCTATTGCGATTCAAGAAATAATATGTTATTTCCTTGCGGTTAGTTACAAGAATGGTGCCAGGAAATGTAAACATTAATGTACTTTTAGGTTCCATTTATATCACTTAACGCCTCATTAGTGGTTCCGATTGATTCTCTTTCTCTTCTGCGTATATATGACTTCTAGTTACATCAGAGATATTAAGGTGACTCCCTAGTTTTGCTCCGATTGTACGTGTGTGTGAAGGGTGCTACGAGCTCCGCTGACCTGTGGCCGTAGGCATCGTTTTGTTTGTAGTGAGTGTAGTATACAGTTTAAGGCCAGGCACTCTTGTTTCAACAGTTTTGCGATATTTGTGTAAGCTTAAACGAGAGCAGATATGAAGAATATGTTCGGAAGTTTTGTTTACAATAGATTTTTCCGTGATACTTAACTTTTTTCAAAACAAGAAATTATATGGTCCCAGCTAAAAAGTCAACTTACCAGAATTTGGTTAATTACATGATTAGCTAAAACCATATTATTTATTGCTTTGACATAAGTTAGCCAACACGGAGAAAACGATTTCAAACAAAACTGCCAAAAAGATATTGGACATCTGTTATCGTTTTGGAGTAAAAATTTGTAATATCACTAAACACTTAGAAATAAGACTCTAGACCTTAACGCATATTTCAGTTAGACTGTCTGCTAAACTCGGTGCGTATTTTCCAAAAGTATGGCTGACTGGAAAAAAAAGCTGTAGGTATATATAGCGTTTTTGAGGCGCCCGCGTATTTTTAATGAGAATGGCAAATAAATAAATATAAGTGTGTGTCTGTGTGGTCTAATTTTGAAACGTAGGTGCAGGTGGATGTGCGTGTATCTGGAGGGGTGGTTTTTCATGGTCATGCACAGTAAGTAGTTTAGTGAAAATAGGGACAATCACAAATCTCTGCCATGCGCAGGTTTCTCAATCTCTACCTTAATATCTACAGATTTTCCCATACCTACAGCACAGTATATAAAATATGGACACAGTTACCTTTGTACTTGCAGTATGCATTTTCACTATACTCTGCTCGACATGTTTACCTTCACGTTGGCACTCGGTAGAGGAACCTTGCATTAAGTAGCAAAATGTTGTTCTTTCCTACACTCGTATATAATCTATCTTAATTGCGTCAGCAGGCCAGCCAGAAGAGTACAAATTACGTCTACCCATGGAAATAACTATCGTAATGTATAACTTATTTACCGAAAACAATGAAAATTATAGAGCTACGGACAAAAACTTTGTGTGGAATACCATCGCATCCTTGATAAAACTAACCACAGTGTACAGAGAACAACACGTTGGCTTTGTTATTTACACCCTTTCAGGACACCAATTAAATTATAAGAAAGTCGCGAAAGTTCTCGTATTTTACTGAATGCTTACGTAGATAACAATTTGTAATATTTTCATATCACATCTTTTTTAAATAGCTTACATAATAAAAAGGGCGTGAGAATATATTTTAGTTTTTTACTTAATAAAACGAGCCAAATATGGATATTCCGAAACGTTTGATATGTAATCTATGAGTTTTCAGAGATAACATTGACACCATTCACTGTTGTAACAGTACAGACCAGTATTCAGTGCATGAGCTTTTATTGCGATAAAATTTTTATGAAAATAGTGCAGATAGGTACTTCTGTTAATGGCCTAATTTTTTATCAGACACTCTGAACCAACATTGGCAAAAAAAAGTTCGCGATAAAATTTTACAACTATTGTCCGGTAATAGATATGTTGTTCGTTGTATGAGAGAAAATATCATTCTTATGACCATGAAATACAGTTTATTGTAGTTTGTTCACTACTTTAAGTGACAAATTTTATATTTGAGTACTCTTCTTAAATTCGTTGGTTTCAAATCCTGTATTTTAATACTTTTTCTTCTTCCTTATGCACTGATACGCTACGAAACGCGATATATAAACAAAAAAACTACGACTTAATTCCCAAATACAATTTCCCTGATTTTCAAACTGCAGTTTGAGTTTCCAATTTTTGACCAAATAAAACTTAACATTATGCACAACTCATAACTCGTTACGTAACCTACCTGATCGAGCATAACAATATAAGGATTGTATTTATTCATGTGAAGTAAATAATTAAGTCTTATTATGTTATTCCAGCAACCGAATTACCATACCTTATTTTCAGGAGTGTATTAACAGCGGTATTTAATTTGAAAGCTGTCATTTTAGGAGTATTACTTTAAAAAAATTCTTGCAATGAGTTTAAAATACGATTACACTAATGTATACAATTTACAATCCAATTAAGTCTATAATAAATAGTAACTCATTACAGAGTAAACGTCCAGGATTTAAGCAATATTATATTTGGTACGTAAACGTAAAATATTTATCAACGTTTCGTTACATACTAAAATTAAAACCAGTTAACTACCAGAAAAATAATACAGTTATGGCGTAATAAATCTCCATGGGGTTGTGTTATAATAGTTACTTCGTTAAAGTCATCATCGATTCAAATAAAGTATTGTATCTTTATCCCACTATTCTTGGATGATGATATTTGTGTGTTATTTCCTCTCTCTCTCTCTCTCTCTCTCTCTCTCTCTCTCTCTCTCTCTCTCTCTCTTAATGTTGTGTGGGGATCTATTGTTATTGATTAAAAGACCGGAAGTTATGTCCTTCGATACTTCGGAAACTCCGAACTTGTTCCGTCAGTCCCACGAGAGATGATATGCTACATTGCTTATCGTGCTAAATATTTTAATCGCGACTTCCAGCAAATTTCCGCGAGACGCGAGACGCATCCACAATTCGTGAAGGTTGCAGCAGAAGTCTGTTTTCTCCGCGGCTTCCCACAAACGCCCGCGGTGGCTCCACGCGATGCATCCACCCTTCTCGGAGGTTGCCGCCGGAGTCCACATTAACTTTCGTCTTCGCGCCTACGTGGCGAACTCTCCTAGAACCACCCCCATTTAAAATTTCAGCCAATCACGTCTCTCGTGGGTGACGACAACAAATCCTGACATTCCTCCGTATCAATTTATTGCATCTTTTTTTTATTCACACACACTTACATTAATATATCTTCGAATTTATTTAAAATTAGTTTTTAAATTTTTGATGAATAATCATGTAGTTAATATTAAATTGCACAGCAGAGGGGTGAGCGTAACCACGCCTCTCGGTGCCCTAATTTTCAGCATCCACGCCGCACGTCCCTCGTCGGCTCAAGGTTGCTCGCTCGCTTTCACCCCCGGTTTTCGCAACTTTCCCTCCCCTGCTGTGTTAAGCGTCACTCTGCCGTGACACAATGCCACAATCCTCTGGTCATACTGCACCTCTCTCCAGTACTCAAAACTGAATAACACATTAATTACTTTAAACAAAGTTTTGCAATTGAGTCACATAAAACAAACAATCTTGATCACAATGCAATTTCAACTGACTTTCAACGACTATCCTAACCTAAATTATAATATTTACAATATATATGTTATTTATTTACATTAAAGGTTGTATGCCGGTTACATGTGACATATGTTAACAGTTTTGGGACAAATCACATTTGGGGCAACGGTTGTCCAACGGCCTCTCGCCTCCCACCAAGGTGATCCTGGTTCGATGAACGGGGGGTCGGTCCCCGGATTTTCGCATGTGGGAAACGTGCCGGGCAATGCCATTGGTCGGCGGCCTTTCTTGGAGGTCTCTCTTATCCCCCCCCCCCCGGCCAATTCATTCCGGCGCTGCTCCTTACTCACATCATGTTTCCAGCGCTTAAGTGCTAGACGTTAAGGGCGCCGTCTACCCGCGCGTGAGAGGCTCAAAAGCGACGGAGCAGTAAGGTTGACCTTGAAGCGCGCATCTAATACCGTGACGCCTCAACGAGCCAAGCGCAGAACTAGCGTGCAAGGTTCCCGCTGAACCGTTTTTACTATGGGACTTTCAGCGACAACACTATCATTTTATCTTACGCGATGAAAGAGAAAGAGTCGCTCTACAGGTCTATAATATTCATAATATCTTACATAAAAATCAGCGTCAAAAGTCCCGATTCGGTCACTTTCACACTAAAAAAAAAAAAAAATACTTGTTAGCAACGATAACAGTTAATGGCAAAACTATACACCTGTACTCTGATTCTTAAATGCTTTTCGTAGCCTAACCGCGTGACAACATGTTGAATGGTTTTCGAATAAAATCAGGATTATTAAAGGTCTGCGCTCCTCTCCAGATTCTAGTAGACGGTGCCCTTAAGCGCTGACGTAGGTTTCTTCACTCGCTCACTCACAAATCACACTAGTTCTGTGTCAAAGTTGTACTGTTCTAACTAGGTCTGTTGGAAGACAAAAACAGTGCTTCAGATAAACTATAGACAATATTGATAGCAGAACCCTTTTTTTTTTTTTTTTTTTTTTAAGGCTGGCAGTAGTATACAAATACGGGGTCATCACATGTGTTTCACAATCGTGCGACCAAATGTGTGGACGTAAACGGAAACATTGTCGAAGAAATTTTGTAAGCTTATTTGATGCAACTGCAATTCTATGCTGCAATAAAAAGTAAATACTCATATATCAAAGTGTTTTATTTACTCCGTATTTATTATTTTATTTGTATTGCTTTAAACATTTCTAATTACTATGAAAACGCCGGGAACTGGATCCACTTTCACATTAATTTGTTATTGTTCCTAATCATGCATGGAATAAGTATTCTCGTGAAAAAACCTGTATGCAGGATTTTTTCGGGACAGATTGTGAGAACTCTTGTTAATTTTTTTTGCAAAAGTTTATAAAAAATGTACGTTGAAATTGAAACTCCGTGATGGGAGGCAGCTGGTCAATCCGCTGCACCACCCCAAGAGACGATTGTTTTAATAAAACAGCGTCTGAAACGTTGAAAATTACTCAAAACGGGAGTATGCTCTGCGGTGTGCGTAACTAACTTATCCATGTGAATCAAACTACACTTTATTAGCACACACACAAAACACATTCATATAGATTCACAAATATGATTAAATGAATAAGTCATTTGAGAAATACCACGTCACATTTTCCATAACACGGGTTTATTGATATTTACTCTTCAAAGCGCCAAACAAGACAATGTTGTACAGAGACGTGATAAGTACAAATTTTTTATAACTTTACCTTATTTATAAGGTTAACCAAAACGTACATTTTCAGTAAAACATTATTTAATAGCTCTTTCTTGAAAGGGAATTGTGGTGTTTCTCAAATGAGTGGTTCAAATATAAATAAATATCGCATTACGGGGTACCCGTGAGCCAGGGTATCGAACTCCGAACGCAGACTTACTACTGGCAGCTCGAAGATATCCGCTTGTCTCGAGAACGACATTGAGTCCCTACAATGGAGCAGCGCCGGAATGAAGGAGCATGGGAAACAGCATATCGCTGAGGAAACCTGTTGACTATCGGTATAGTCCAGAACGCTTCCCACATGCGAGTATCCGGGGATCGACCCCGCTTTGAATCGAGTCCGGATCGCCTGTGTGGGAGGCGAATGGTCAGATCACTACACCAAATGCACCCGGAAATGTGTTACAAACTTCTTGCATCAATTAAAACGACTGTGCTTTTTAGTCAGTAGTTTATTAGTTTCTAAACAACTTGATATGTTGTATGTAATATTAGATGGATGTATGATTCATATAGCTAAGTTAACTACACCCTCTACACTATATTCTCCCATTTCAGCAAATTTCGACTTTTACGGGAAATTGTGCATGCTGTGTATTTTGCTTGTAAATTTGTGATATAATACGTTTTTAATTTATCAACATATTTTGAATCGCATATCGTGTAATTCATATTTTTTAGAAAATTTAATTTTTAAAAATTTAGCTTCCTAGAACATTTTTTACTTTAAATACATATAAAAAGTGTAACATTAATGTGGTTCCTTTGTTACAACTGTTAATAAGCTGGATACTTGTACTGTTTTGAGATATATGTGACGAAATTTGAAACGACTTCCCTTTGAATATTGCAAAATATAACTAAAATAATTGTGTTACATAAATGCAAAATTTTAATAGCAAATTATCGTTTCACCATAGGAAACTGCAAACAGCTCAAATAAAACATATAAAAACCTTTAACATAATTTTTATACTCTCCCTCATTGAACATAAAATGTCATTATGCAGGATTTCTGTAACAATATTTACTAAAGTGTACAAGGGCACTTAAAAAGCTCACAAATGCCTCATGAATACAGCTGCACCCATCACTGTTGTTGTCAGGGCATGCAACTTCTAGAAGGTAACCCAAGTTGTCACTTTGACAGGCACCGTGGGAAGTTCAACCTCTATTCAGTTGTCTATGTACCAATGCCCTTAGGGTCAGTATTTTCGGAATCGTCATAATTTGGTATAATTTAACAACCATGAGTTGGTGTTTTTGTTACATTTATTTCATATAATAAAGTAAAAAAAGTGGATATGGTATTACATGATGTGCATATGATTGTATCTGAAAAGAGAGCTTCTTGCATAGTAAAAGTTACTTCTACTAGCTACTGTCAATAATAGTAGGTTTGGGATGAAGTGAGTACTCAAAAAGCCTTCTGAACTTATATTTTTAACCGGTCAGTATATTTCCATACGTAACGCCTAATCAGCAGGAAACATATAACCTCTCTGTGACTCGTCACTTGATGTTTGTGCGTGTGAGATAAATATTGTGCAGTCGGTTAGAATCTATGCAATTTAATTTAAAAAGTTTATTAACAATTATAAATGAAATTATGTCGATTTTGGTTGCTTTTGTTTCAGTAATGTTGCATTTAAGTAGAATAATACATGGAAATATATTGCGTAATTTCGTAGCCAAAAACACGATAAGCAAGGCACTGAAGTTGATTTTGAATTATGTGCTGTAAAGGCTACTGATGATATTCATAGGTAAAATTTTTTGCGCTCACTTTATCCTAAACGACATATTAATTTATCTGTCTTGGCAAAAAAAAAAACCAAGATAATGCTTAGCGAGCATCGTGGCAAAATAAATTGCTGGATCTGGAATAGCCTGTTTGTGCAGCAATATCGTGTGATTCAGGGGATAAAGAAGATTTGCACGGAGTAAGTGATCTGCAAGAAAACCAGATCCTTCTGTCACGGGCTAATCGATAAGTCAACTAATTTGCAATCATCAGAGCGTACGATTATTGCTGATAAAACTGTATTTCCTCAACATTTATTGACGCGTTGACACGCCGTGCTAATCCTCACAATGATAGAGAATGTCTCAGGAAGCCGTCGGAGAGGGCTTAATAGAACGTATCTCGAATACCTAAAGCTTTTTGAAGAGACATAACTCTTTGCCGCAGAGTTACGCAACGGTTACACGTATGTAAGTTCACTTTCGCTTGTTGGCGGAAAAAATTATGAATTTCCCACATTTTAACTGATGTAACACAAAAAAAGCTGTAGTAAACTAACCTGCTATTTTTTTTTTTCGCTGTAACAGAAAATTATTTTTGGGTGAAACAAAGTTTGTGTGTTGGATACAAAGTGTTTTTTGATGAGCACAAAAATTTTTTTAAGTGTCAATACTATCGAAACACTTCGTATCTGCCACAAACTATGTGTTCGAATATAAGTAAATTATGTTTTTATATAGGCTTATACCATGGAATAAATACAATACATTTTTAAAAACTTTTACAGAGCTTTAAGCTGGAGCCATGTGTTGCGGTAATTTTGAAATGGAACAAATAAATCAATGAAAACTACTTTGCTTGAAAGAAACAGGAATGTTTTCAATGATGAAAAAACTGTAACATTTACACGCACCGACAGAACGTTTCACAGTTAGCACGCACATTATTGCGCTTATCAACTTTCATTGTGAGTTACACTAAGTTTCAGGTTAGCTTTCTCTCAGTTTAAAACCGAATCTAGATCATTTGGATGTACCCAAACAACCACAATCACCAAGTCTTACTGAAAGTAAACAAAAAAAATTGTAAATGCTTCCACATTTGAAAATTCTCATCATACGTGAGCTAAAGAGTTCCAAGTGTTCCAGCCATCTTACACTCGAACAAAAGTAGATTATTTGAGTGAAATTTATGTCAGGGTTCTGAATACCATTCTACTACTATGTGTTTTGTCTGATAATGTTCACTACGATCTCTTTCTATTGTAGCCGGGGTTACAGTGGCCAAATTATCAGGCCAATCGCCTCCCATCAAGGCTCTATGGGTTCTATTACCGGCATGGTCGGTCCCCGGATTTTCGCACGTCGGAATCGTGCCGAACGATGCCGCTGTTCGGCGAGTTTTCTCGATGATCTGCCGTTTCCTCCACCCCTTCATTCCTGCGCTTTTCCATACTCACCTTGTGTCACCCCTTACTAGCGCTAGACGGGTACACGTCGTTTTGCCTAAACGATTTTAGGGAAAACGACTTTAGGCAAAACTACTTTTAGGCAAAATGAATTTAGGCAAACAACATTAGGCAAAACAAATTTTGGCAAAACGACTTTTTACTATTTTAACACACGTGTTGGCATTTTAGGCGAAACTACTTTAGGCAAAACGACTTTAGGCAAAACGAATTTAGGCAAAACGAATTTAGGCAAAACGAATTTAGGCAAAACGAAGTGAGTAAAATTACATTAGGCGAAACGACCTTTAGACAAAACGACTTTAGGCAAAACGACTTTAGGCAAAACTACTTTAGGCAAAACGACTTTAGGCAAAACGACTTTAGGCAAAACTACTTTTAGGCAAAACAGTTTAGGAAAAACGAGTTTAGGCCAAATGAGTTTAGGCACGACGATTTTAGGCATAATGCCTTTAGGCAAACGACTTTTAGGCAAAATGACTTTAGGCAAAACTACTTTAGGCAAAATGAAGGTAGAAAATCACGTTTAGGCAAAACTATTTTAGGCAAAACGACGTGCTCCCCGCTAGACACCTCGATGTTAAGCGCTGACCAAAATCTTTCATGTGTTTTACTTCTGTAATGAAGTTCATCCGACATGTGTTCAGTTACATGAACGCCGGGGAAATAAAATATATTTATGATAAATGTTCGTTTTATTTGCCCACAGTTACCGATTATACATAAGTATGATGCAGTATGGCGTCTTATTTTTCTCAGACTCTTACAATTTTCCGAGCCTCCCACATACTGCTACAGGTGGTCAGTAACCTTGCTGGGACTGTTATGTTTATAGTAAAATATTTGTTTATATTTAATGCCTTTATTTTAAATGGCGAAGTTAAGGATTGTAGCCTTCTCTTACCATTTGTGAATATATCTAAAGTCTGTTGACGATAAAGTTGCCATCTTGCAAGTTTCTCCCAGCATGAGTAACCATATAATGAATATAAAGTTTTTATTGCATGTTAAGAGACCATGTCTCTCAACGTGATGGATTTTCCCTAAAATTCTTTCAGTTTCAAATATTAAAAATATAGTTATTTTAAAATATTACACTAGGGATTTATCTAAATGCTTAACCCTGCATTATGCACTTTGAATACGAACTACTAAAGTGTAGTTATAAAACTGCTAAGAAACTTGAAAATTTGGGATCGTTGTTATCTCACAAGTCTGATGAAAACCAGACAGCACCGAGTGAAAATTAAGCACAGAAGTACGCCCAGAAACGTAAAAAGTAGTGTTCCTATAAAGATGTTTAGTCTGCAATTCATGTTACTGTTCAGATATAAAACGAAAATGATTCCCTTCTGGAACAAAAGCAAGACAGCCTCCTAGAAAGGAATTTTACCTTAGAAACCAATGTAATAAGTAAACCGGATGTATTAATCACAAATAAATGATTATTGAAACAACAGGCGGATAGCTATAATCTGATCTAAATGAAAAACTCCAGGGTCTATGATTTACTTACTAAACTGAGAACCGTCTTTCATATAAAAACTAAGAGAAAGAGTGTAAAATTAATTGCACTGAATTTAGATCAGTTACGTTCATTGCAGAACAGAAACGCTTCTATACGCTGAACTAGATGTAGCAACACCTCCGATGTACTCTTTGTAGAAACAAGCGAGTGGTTCGTTGCTTTTGTGTAGTGGTTGTTCAGCAATAGGAGTGGAAAAAAAAACAATTACTTATAAGGCTACGCGCGCACGAGCGGTTTTGTACCCCTGCGGGCATCTGGCCGCGGCGGTGATTCAACTGTGGAAATTTTATGAGTGAACACACGAGCAGGTAAATACCTGTACAAGCAGGCGTACATGTGCGTCTCATTAAGTTGTAAAAGGAATTTTAAGCAGAAAGTGGCAGTGTGTGCGCTATTAATTAGTGAAAGGAAAAAACGAAGAGGGAAGAAATTTTGGATACATCCATTGACTAATCAGAGATTATGCAAAGGACAATATCACAAGTTATATGAGGATATGTGCATTTAACCAAATAAACTCTTTGGTTATTTCAGAATGAGTAAAGCATCGTTCGACGAACTTTTGCATATGATCCGGCCTAACATAACACGGCAGAATACAAATATGCGAATGTCAGTGTCGCCACACAGTAAAAAAATGTTGTTCTTTTACAAAAGGCTTTTTGGAAACCAGTTTCCAAAAAAGTTTTTTGTAACACTACGAAAATATTTTGTAAAATTTACAAAAATCTTGTACATTTACAAATTATTTGTATATTTACAGACATTTATGTAAATCTACAAATAAATTTAGTATATTTACAGCTAATATCTGGTTAATTTTACAATAGTTGCTAGTAGTGTTACGAAATTTTCTTTTGGAAACTAGGTTCCAAAAATTTTTTTTGTGAAATTACGAAATGTTTTGTAACATGTGAAAGGTCTCCTAGGTTTATTTTGTATCAATTCGAAAAATCTGCCCATTAGCATTATTTTACTAGTTCCCAAAGTTGTTTACGATATTTGTAACCACTTTAAAAGGTTTCTGACATCTTATTTTTACTATCTGACTGACAATGTTCTGATATTTCGTTAAAAGAATTTACTTGTAAATGTACAATTGTTCTTTACTGTGTAGAAAAAAGACCGGCAGTGACCTTGAGGTAACTACTAATAAAATCCATTATTTAACATATGTAGGGGAGCGCTAGGTAAAGTGGCCAATTTAATGTAAAAGTTATGTAAATCGTATTTAATACATACAACAAAATTATGGACTAATCCTCCATACAATGTAACTACTATATAAACAAATTAAATTGTGCCCAACGTAATATGCATTAATATTTTTTAATTTAATTTTCAATTTATGACTACCAAGTGGCGACTTTGCCCAACTATGTTGGGTAAAGTGGCAATTGCCTGGCCATTTTGCCCGGCGTAGGTAAAATATGTACACAAATCAATATAACAACAAATGAACATTTAGACATTGTCAATAAATGAAGTGGTTGCGTTTAAGAATATTAAAATACAATTTGATTACTTAAACACAAACAAATTTCAATCAAAAAATTCTAGTGTAACATAAAAAAATTACTCATCTTTGATAAATTTACTGGTTTTTTTCTTATCTTTACTGTCTTCAAATAAATTTTCTTCCCTTTCCCGAAACAACGCCCTGTTTAAAATAAAGCATTACACAATGTTTACGTTTTAATCTTCATACTGAATGCTCACATTTGACCTGACGTAGGTAATTTAACGCCTACACACAAAGTTTAACTTATTAAACATAAGAAATATACGGAATGCAGTAATTCACTTTTACCAACAAACAGTTTAGTGGTTGCAGTCTTCACATAAAAAGTCTTCATCTTCACAGCAAGCACATAACACGTGAGCCCATCGGTGACAGTTGGAACACCTAATCCACACTTCATTTGTTTTTGAGTTTGAATAAGTTTCTCTACAACATAAGCACTCGGTGTCATCACCATCACTTTCTTTCTCTTCATTGAAAAGGCTTCGCCTAGTTTTAGCAGGGTTTTTGTTCAGAGTTTCAATTTTTTTTTCTTTTTAGTTTGCAGATTCGCCAATGTTTTGCTTTGACTTTCTTTACTTGTTTCTGTTCTCTTTTTATTTCCTCCTTCTTTTCTAGACTTCTCCTCTAAAATTTCTGTATTGTATGGATTCGATGTAATAACAGCCGCTTTTCCTTTCTTGTGGTTAGTCTTTCGTTTGGAAATCTTGGATTTCGGCAAAAGTACAATATCTCTCGGGGATACAGCAAACGATGTGCATAGTTTTGAATCAATTTCTTGTATGTTATATTGACATTCACTAACTTTTGCAGAATGTGCTGTCTCTATTGTTCCAGCAGTTTCATTATCGGGAACCGCATCTTCACTGCTAGTCACTGTATCTTCAGTATCCACAGTTTTATGATCAAAATGATTGGACACTGAATCTTCAACATTGGTGACTGTATATTCACTGCCAGATGCTACATCTTCACCACCACCAACTAGATCTTTACTACCAAGTGCCGCGTCTCCACTGCCAGCTGCTGTATCACCTCCACCTACTACTGTCACATCTTCACTGCCAGCAATTTCTTCGTCACCAATACACTTCGCATCTTCGTTGCTGCCAATTTATGGAGGATTACCATTGTCCACTGAAATATCTGTGGGATCTGCAGCGGCAGAATCAGCGTCGGAAAACACATACGGGTCCAGTGGAACAATGTCACATTTCTGAAATCCATTTATAGCTGTAGCTGACAAAGCTGCTCGTAAATATACTTCTCCAAGCAACTTACTAATCTGGAACTGAGTAACAATCCTCCCAGGGTTGTTATGAAAAAACTTCTCAATTGCTTGCATAAAAAAGGTATTGAGGAGCCATAAACAAGACATCCAATGGCTGAAGTTCATGGCTCTAATATGGTGGTAGACACACGACAGTTGTGTGTTTTTTTTTTCCTGGGTCTTTCTATGAAGTCGATGTTTTTTGTATGAGTCGCATGTCCGTCAAGGATGAGTAGGACTGGATCGTCAACATTTGGCTTGGTGTGATTTAAAAAACGATCAAAGCACTGGGTAAAAATATCTGTTTGCATCCAACCGCTTGGGTTGCAGGCAAACACAGTGTCAGGGGGAGCACCATCTTGAAGTTCTAGTTTCATTCGTATTCGTGGAAATATGATAAGGGGAGGAATGTAACTTCCTCCAGCAGACATACAAACTGCAAATGTTGAGAGAAGTCCCTTTCATCTGACGTTATTGCACCAACTTGCCGCTTACCTTTGTGTGAGAACACTTTTGTATTTTTTGACTGAACTGTACTAAGTCCTGTCTCGTCAACGTTAAACACCCTATGTGCGGGATGGAAGTGTTTCTCTTGGACATCAGTCAAAATATCAATAAAACGTTTGACATTTGGCCTGTTGAAAGCTTGAGCCCTTGCAGCAGAGGTTGACTCCGGTTTTCGTAGGCTGATAGTGGGGTGGCGATTCCTGAAGCATGCTACCCAACCCTTCCCGGCCATATTCTTCTCGTTGTTGAAAGGGTGTGGTATATTGTTCTTTTCTGCAAGCTGAAATCCCAAGAGTCGTATGTCGTTAATTGATACACCATAAAAACGTTTTTTTAATTCTAAGATGTGGTTAACTAGTTCTTGCTCTTGCTCTTCATTGAAAACAGATCTGAATTTTCCCAGAATTTTCTTATCTTCTATGGCATCAATGTTTTTGTTTAGAACTCTTCTCTCCAATGTGTTACGTGGAACATTGAAGTACTTCGCTGCTGTTGCGTAAGGCATACCTTCGTCTCGTACAGCGTTAATTGCTTGTAGCATAGCACCAGCATTCCATCCCTGTTGATTTGATTTTCGTTTGTTGTTTGACGGCATTTCTACCTGTAGAATAAACGTTAGTTGCAATAAACCTGATAAAAAAACTAACGTGTGTGAATGGATGTGTTCAGAGTTCATTGCTGTTGATGATTCAAATGCCAACCGACTGAGTTTGAAGAAAAAATGAGAATATTGTAATGGTGGTGGGGTGAGGAGTGTATAAAGTCAGATACCCAACTGCAAGCTTGCTACAGTTTGTTCACTGTAAAGTGAGTACTTTTTAAAACCATCACTTCGAAAAAAAAATAGACGATAAAATTTGATTGATGTGCAAAGAATAGCCTACATACACTTAAGTCATGTGAAAGCATTAATCATACCATAAAAAGGGATGATTAGAAACACTAGGGTGAATAGAAACACAATTTTAAAACTAAATTTTCGGCATTAACTGTGTTTTAAAAATTCTGTTGTATGTAAGAAAGTCAAAACAGTATACAAACAGAGATTTTCTAGTAATTATAATTCTTTTAAGCAAAAGATGTCAGCTATGAATTTATTTCTAATTTTGTTTCTGTTCACCTCAGTGTTTCTAATCACCCCGTTTTACGGTAAGCGAGACGTGGAAATATTTAAAGAATTGATTGAGAAACAAAGTAATTAGGGCTTCGAAAGTGCTAACTTTACTGTGTACAACCTGTAGCTGCATGTGGTTGGGAACACATACAAGTCAGTAAATGTTGTGATGCTAGCTGTTTCTTCCCTGAATTGTTCTATTATCTGAAGAGAACTTAATAATATGGTTACACATCCGGCCATCTGCACCTGTCAATGAAATGTGAGTCATCCTACATACACTATCGCCCTGCCTGCCAAAGCCTCTCGCGCCATTAAGCTGTGCCTACTGGCGTACATCGTACACGAAAACAACACCAACATCTGTCATGAAAATTAAACTATTGTCACCACAGATACAGGGGTTTGTATTATTAATTTATTATTTTTACGTAAATCAAGAAAATTATACAGTTCGGGCAAAGTGGCCACTTAGTCGGGCAAAGTGGCCATCAGTCTGGCCACTTTGCCCTCTTTGACACCATCACACAAAATCAAGCCCAAAGAAAATATCACGGAATATTCTTCTCTTTGTAACGCGTGGTTTTAAAGCTTAAAACGCGACCTTTTAAAGAGGCTACAATAAAATCGTTTAGTAGGTAGTAACCTACAAACATAAAGTCGAGAGTATTTATCACTTGCCTTACATCAGACATTCGCAAAACCACAAAAATCTTCCTAAAACAAATAACTAGCACGGAAAACAGTTCGGATGCTCTCAGAACACTAGTGGCGTCCCTTCCAAATGGTACATATCTACGCCACCAGATTTCAGCACTCTACAGCGAAGTTACAGCTCATGACCACCTTGCCCGCACTGGCCACTTACCATGCTCTCCCTACAACAATATGATAAAGTGTGTAAACATGTAAAAAAATCGCAACACGTGTATAATAAATACATTTCAAGCACATTGTTAAGATATACAAGTCAACATAACAAAAAATGCGATACATATGGTGAAAACTAATTCAGCTTGAAACAAGCAATTCTCTCTCGTTTTCAGTTGCGAAAACAGCAGGGTTATCTGCTGTATCGTGGTGTCGTGAAAACGAAGGGGAAAATGAAAGTGTAGTAACAATGTGTCACTTGCATGCAGAAAAGCTAATGAGAAAACTTAGAATATGTTTGCCATGTGAATCGAAACCCAGACCCACCACGTCCAGTAAAATTTATATAAAATCCAAATAAATGTATAGCTTTGTACGATAAAGGAACAAAAAATGGACTCAAAGCAAGAAAAGTCCACAGCCTGCTACTATTGGTTTCAGAACTTTGCATGATTTCCACAACATAAAAATTACAGGCAGATTGGCTTAGTAGGCTACATATAATGCTGTCATCTGAAATGTTTTCTTGAGCAGCTTGAAGCTTGATCTGTGCTGCCGTTAGTTGTAACAGAAGAGTCCTCTCACCACGAACTAGAAGACTTTCACCAGGATGGATGCCTGCAACACATTGTCCATTTGCTAAGAATATGGAACAAAATGTTTACCTAGATATGATGATGTTTGAAAATGTGTTCTACAACAGCAATATTGCCATACTGTATACAAGTGGGGGAAAATCTTTGTCACAAAATCTATTTCTACTACTAACTGCACTAACCAAAAGGTCAGCTACGTTGGGAATTCTGCACTCATGATTGTTAGAATATAAACTAAGCATTTTTGAATGATTGTATGCATAAACCAAATAACATCTACTTTACACTTTATAGCCTCAAAAACTAGAACATGACATGCGCCATTGTTAATTATTTCATATACCAACATCCAACATTTTTGATACTGGTATGTTACTTATTAGTACATTTGTCAAATAAATACAATGTTGCTATGTTGTAGGCTAACTAGAAAATAAAACACTTTAAATATGAACATTTATTAAATTCAACAAATGAAAAATGCTGAGGTCAATAGCGGAGTGGAAAAGTTAAAGGAGCTACATGTCAAAAATATGTTTTCGTGTGAAATGCAAAAAAAAAAAAAAAGAAAAAACGCTGCAAGAGCCTGTGGACATATGGGGACGGCGATCATTAAGTCCCCCAAAATCTGTCAGGAAAATTATGGACACTTAATATTTCAGTATTATACTGGCATCGACACCTAGTTCATTTTGATGTAATAAATTCAATTTGGTCTTATTTGGCACTTAGCTTTTTAGATTTTCCACTCCACAATTGTGTTACACAGCTTGTTTCCCTCAAAGCAATCAATAAGATATAATAGGCTTTATAATGTGAAAAAAAAACATTTAAATTAATTACTTATTTAGTTTAAACAAGAGAGCTTGTGTCAATTGTATGACAAAACCGTTGATGATGCAGGGTTCCTAAAGGATATGAGAATAAAATTTCCCAGTTTTTCCCACGTTTTCCAGACGTTATTTCTCTAAAAATGTAAAACTAAGTCAGAACAAATAAAATTTTGCAGAACGGTTTTTAAAACTGATTGTGGAAACCTTGTAGTTACTCTGTTTGCAAATAATTTATGATTATTTTTTGTTGCCCCTACTTCACGGTGACCAGCGATAAGTTTTAGTGGAATTTTTTCACTTTCCGATCACACACAAAAATAAACAAGCAATGAAGAGACTAATATGGCGCTGATGACGTCATACTACCCAACATTTCCATTTACTTCAACACACTTACGGGTACCCACGGGAATGTGGCGGTTTTTGAGCGGGATGCACAAAAACAGCAATGTCCTCTTAGTATCCCAAAGTAACAAAGAGCAGGTGGGTTTGATATTACGATACAATACCAATGTACTGGAATCAAATAGTAAAATAAAACCCATCCGCTCTTTGTTACTTTATGATACAACCATCAAATCATTCATTGTTGCATAGACGTCGCTGTAAATGTATATACATCGACATCACAAAGTACCTGACATTATCATAACATTTTATAAAATAAAAAATATTATTTTACCTCGACGACTTACCTTACAACAGCAATATCCATTCCATTCCTCTCCACTAACTTATTCCAAAATCGGACATTGCACGTTGCACCGTTCAGTTACACAAACCAAAACTAACATATGTTTACATAAAATGCAATACGATGACAGTTCAAACATCTGAACACCTAATTCTAACCAACACTTCCCTAATTTGCATGGTACTATTTCACATGCCAGTACTCTCGTTTCCAGCAATCTAGAACATTAACCAACAAGGCACTGCCGACACAACAAAACTGTCGTTGGAGTCAGTTACAATTATCTTTCATTTCTTATTACATACACGAAAACGTTATTAAATAATCATAATCCACCCAAAACCATAAATGCATAACCAACAAAATTGCTGTTAACACCTACTTTCCGCCATTAAAATAAAGACATGTTGAATATACATTTATTTCAAACAACACATGTGAAGACATGTGTTCCTTAGTGGTGCCAACCAAGCTTACTTAACTTTATACTAAACTTCCCCTCCTATACATATACATTCCCATTGCCAACCTATTTCATAATACTTCAGTGTTACTATAACTCGGTTACATAAAACTTCATTTTACTATTATTTAATTTTCCGTTACATAATTTCCTTCTACTTTCTTTTCTCGGAATCTATTCCACTACCTCTCCCAATATTACTTGTATCTTGTATAGTCTTTGCTCATAACACACATGACGTCACAAATGTAAACATAAACTTTATGATTGAATAGTAATAAACACCCGTTTTAGTTAATATATAGTATTATTTTTAACATGAATTGCCAATATTAACTTAGTTTGAAGAAATGAGTATTTATGTAGCAATATAGGTATCTTAGAGAGATACTCGCATATGTTATAACATACTAAAACACAGATTAACAGAGTACACTGGGTAATAATAAATGATCACAAGTTGTTTCACAAATGAGTCCTCGTAGCATCACTTTCAACGTAATTGTCTATTCATAGCCAACATTTGAATTTCCAGGCACCAACGCCTGTTTCCATGAAATACCTAATTTTTCCCTCGCCACTGTCAAATTTCATTACTTTTCCAAGTCTTCCACACCTGTAGCAAACCTGGTAAGTTTTTCAGCATTTCCCTGTGTACTGTAAGAAAATGTCACTTCTCTTGAAGAGCTTAAGGGCAAGTGATCATTAAAAGTAAAATCAAACAAATAATTAATAATAATAATAAAAAACAACTCACAATTGTGCAACCGTCTGCTTGTAAGCAATAACCCCCTCAATCCCCTTCTAAACTTTCCAATCCTCCTCACAGTCACCAACTCCTCTAAAAGTAAATTCCACTCCCTCGTCAACTTCCTACGCATTGACAGCCTACCCCAGTCTGTTCTGCTCATCACCTGGATCTTCTCGTCGTTATTCCGTCTTTCTCTATGATCTGCCTTAGTTAACAGGCAGCCTATATTACCCCAGCCTCCCTCTCCGTACACCGCCTTCTACATGATAACCAGCTTTCCCATGCTTCTACGTCCCTTTGAGTTGCATCCCAGTTCTTTCAGAATCACAGATGGCAAAAAAATAAAAAAACCCTGCTCTTGCCTTCTCCTCCACCCACCTTGTTGCCCGTCTTTGCACCTTCTCCAGTTCCTGCGCCTCCAATTCCAAATACAGGTCCAACTCTGCTGCCGCATATTCTAACATTTGTCATATCACTGTAATATAGCCTACACTTTTCTTTCACTGCACTATTAATACCCTTCCCAGCATACCCTGAGCCCTTCTCCCTTTAGACGCCACCCCCTTTACCTGCCTTCTCCACCCAAGTAACTCTGAATCATTATGCCTAGGTGCTTGTATTCTAAAGATTCCTTTATCTTCTGCCACTCTCATTTGTACATGTCTGTAATCGTAACCAATACCTTCCCAGTATTTGATGTAAGACTCACTGGTCTGTAGCTGTCAGCCCTTCCATTCTTACCTTCAAATCCTCCGTCCCCAATGTGACCTACTTTAGCTGATTTCAACACTAAAACAATACTCACAGGCCAATAAATTAATAAACATGATTCACTACAGTCATTTGGAGAAACTTTGTTCCATTTTGGGGTAACATTTTACCAGGTTTTTTTTTATATATTATAATAGTTTCTTGCAGTGATGGCCGGTGCCTCCAGTCAGCTCAGTGCAACACTAATCAATGCCTTAAAAAGTTTAAATACTCGTACCCAAAGCCACAAGCGGGGGTCCGGGGGTCCTCCCCCGAGAAAAAAAATTACTTTTTAGTTCAAAATGGTGCTATTTTAGGAGTTACCAAATTAAAAATGTTGATACATTGCTTTTAAACAATAACAAACCACACCTACAAGGAAAACTCTGAGGCCACTCATAATAATTAAATTAAATTCATGTAATTTCCTTTATCCACGAAAACAACACTGCGAAGCATTTTGTATTCCACAGCACAAAAGCAAAATATACACTGGACAGCCCCAGGCTTCGTGGCAGACGCTGTTGAAATTACATTGCATTATTTAATTAGCTGATTAATATGTTATACACTTACAATTTTACACATTTAGCTGTATTATAAGTTAGCTATAATGTCCTCTGTGGGTCGTCAATCAGAGGGAAGCCGCTGGCACAGAGCTATCTCTGCCCAGCACAAGGCCCTAAGATATGTTTTTTTTTTTTTTTTTCGTTACTTGTTTAATTTTAAACATATGCTATCTCATCAGGCTTACCTAGGAGCTAGCTAAGGGTACTAAATTGTGTATTTTAAGTACGTTTCAAGTATCTACTGGGGATACGGGAGAGCGAGCCGACTCTATAACCTCGCCCTGCATCTGGGCATTGTGCGCTGGTTAAAACCAGTGCCCTCCCTAAAATGAAAGGAAAATTAAGTAAAGAAATTAAATACAGTTCCCGTCCCCCTTACTTCCCAACTCTACTCACAAGCCTGGACCTTCCCTCTTTTTCCAGTGCCATTTTATTTTTAATGCGTGTAACTGAAGAGCGGTTACACTCCTATTCTGTCGAGAGGGTTTTACGGTACTATGCCGGTTTTTCCCTATCACTTCTTAGAATATGGCTTAGCTATATGTACACTTAGGAAAGTAGACATGACTGCCCAATCCCTCTCTGCCGCGATGCATGCCCCCTTGCATGAAATCGATCCCTTGTAGGCGTATGGGGCTCAGCCCTGAGACGCACTTAGGTCCCGTTCATTCCCCGGACCTCCACCATAACACAATAGGTTAGGGTAGGTTAGGAAAATATAACAACCGTCCGCACATGACCGCGTTTAATTTGAGAAAAGTCATGAGTTTGTGTGTGATTTCATTCCGGTAGCGTGCCTACAGGAAACTCGTCTGGTCTACATATAACACTACTGTGCGTTGAGAAGAAATGGGGAGGCTAGACGTGTTAGTTTTCTCACACGGACCACCTTGCGGGATTTTTTCTTGTTTTTATTTTTCTTTGTTGCTTTTCAGTTGTCCACACAGACTCGTCCAAGACTAAACAATTTCGCTTACTACCGCCACTACCCCTCTCCTACGACCTAGACGTTCCATGTTCCGAACAATACTTTAACAACGCAACTACCGGCCTGCAAGGACATGTTACATTTCGCTCACGTTAATGGGCGCATGTAGTTTGTCAAATAGTTACCCAATAAAATGTTTAAGTAGTACACAGTAAATGTTGGAATTGCAGTGTTTGGAAATACCTGCAAAACGTTTCAAAACCACCTGAAAAAAAAAGCTATGGACAGATGCTTATAAACAATGTTAGTGTGACGAATCAACACGGCGTAGAAATTACCAAGAAGTTTGGTCGGTCACGTTTCCTTGGGTTCATTACGAATCTGATAAAAATGTAATTTTTTGCAAAACGTGTGAACAATTTCAGGAAAAGTCTTCTATCTTCACTGGTTGCAACAGCTTCAGGAATGAAAATTTATCTGCACACAATGTTAGCGAGTGCCATAAACAGAGTACAGAGCTTATAAATGCTGAAAACACAGAACTAAGGAAAAAAGTAGCAGAAAAAGCACTTCAATAAAAAAACAAAGAAGCACTTTGAAAATTTTGGGTTCTTTTTCGTAATAACCATGTTATTGCTACACATGGAAGATCATTAACAGATTTCAAGTGGCTATGTGAACTGGTCAAGTAATTATTTTAAATGAGTTGAATTCACTGGTATAAATATTGATGTAAGTCACTTAATTCTGCGTCAGCGTACACGAGGCATGAAATAATTAATGTCTCTGTTAAGGACGTGTTAAAGTTTTTGTTTGTGTCAAATTAAACATGTAGGATTATGGATTGTTTACTGTAAATCGACACTCCTTCATTTTGTACATGGCCAACATTTTTCATGGTAGCCTCATTAATATGCGACCGTGCAAGCTGTCTATCTGAGCCCAGTATCAGAACTGTCTTTATCTCAGCGCTATTTGGCTTTTGACGCTGAAATTAATATATTTATTATTTTTTGTTTATAATGATGTCATGCTTCTATGAAGAAGGATTTTAAGAATACATGCTGAAATGTCTCCAAAATAAATTATACAGTAAAGAGTACAACGATTTTATAATATGTCCGCGAAAATTGCCGAAATTCAAAACGAGAGTCTAAACCAAGATGTACAAGTGAATGTAGAACAGGGAAAAATTGCCCAACCGAAACGTTTGGCTTCTGTATGTAACAAGTGTCAATATAAAACAGCAGGAGAAAGATATTAGCCGAGTATTTTTTTATTGTTTTAGAAATAAAATAATATACACATAATTATATATACTTTACACTATCACTAGTTTCATATACATATTCACATTCACATACACACATATACACAAATATAAGCACATGCACACACCTAGGTACACACACAGACGGGAATGTGATCTCATAAACCTAATCTTACCTCCGGAAAGTAGAATAGAAAGAGAAGAAAAATTTAGGTTTCGCTTAAATAAATACCTAAATTTTTCTTCTCTTTCTATTCTACTTTCCGGAGGTAAGATTAGGTTTATGAGATCACATTCCCGTCTGTGTGTGTACCTAGGAGTGTGCATGTGCTTATATTTGTGTATATGTGTGTATGTGAATGTGAATATGTATATGAAACTAGTGATAGTGTAAAGTATATATAATTATGTGTATATTATTTTATTTCTAAAACAATAAAAAAAACTCGGCTGGTGTCTTTCTCCTGCTGTTTTATATTGACACTTGTTACATACAGAAGCCAAACGTTTCGATTGAGCAATTTTTCCCTGTTCTACATTCACTTGTACATCTTGGTTTAGACTCTCGTTTTGAATTTCGGCAATTTTCGCGGACATATTATAAAATCGTTGTACTCTTTACTGTATAATTTATTTTGGAGACATTTCAGCATATCTTCTTAAAATCCTTTTTCATAGAAGCATGACATCATTATAAACAAAAAATAATAAATATATTAATTTCAGCGTCAATAGCCAAATAGCGCTAAGATAAAGACAGTTCTGATACTGGGCTCAGATAGACAGCTTGCACGGTCGCATATTAATGAGGCTACCATGAAAAATGTTGGCCATGTACAAAATTAAGAAGGGTCGATTTACAGTAAATAATCCATAATCCCGCATGTTTCATTTGTCACAGTAAAAAAAACAAGTTACAAAAAAAAAAAAAAAGGAACGAGAGTATGTAATGGATGATGAAACATTTTTACTGTAAAGTTAAGTTAAAATGAACATTTGGTATTTTGTAAAATTAAAGTGCCCTTAAGAATCGTGTGCTGTAAAGATTTACGGTAAATAGTTAACACGCAATAAAATGACAAGTAAACAAAATGTACGGGCATACATCAGTATGAACTGCTAATTAATAATAAATGGAAACGTTATACGAGGAATCCAATTTGTATCAGGTTGAAGAGCATGTGCAAAGTTATCAATTAATGTTTTCTTTAATCATCCGTTCTGTTATCGATGCTTAGACACTTCCAGTATGTCCTTTTAGACGAAAAAGATTGTTGTATTTACGAAAATTTAATACAAGGAAGTAAAAAAAATTATAAAATAAATATATACAATTGATCTTTTTTTAAGAAAATTATATTACATTTTTGAAAGAATTGCATTTTTTTTTATATTTGCTAAAACCATAATTTATTATATTAGGTATGTGGACTGTACAATAAGTCATTTTTAAATAAACCCTATTTAACGTTTAGCATTTATTTAGATGTCGGACCATACTTCTTGTAATTGTATATAGGACATATTACTTATGCTAATTTTCATTTTAATAGTAACAATTGTATAAAATACTTTTCGCCACTTTTCAAATCATTCCATTAGCGTTACGCATTTCCTACATTTCATCGGGATTTAATAATATTAATACAGTAATCATTGTAAGCATAATTTTATGATCTAAAACTGCAGCATGTAGCAAACTGAAACATCCGAATTTCTAGAAACATTAATTCTGTGATTTTCAGTATGTCATTTGTCAAATTAGGTTTAAGATTTCAAAGATATTTAGATATTGTTTGGCTTCCTTATTGGTTGGTATTGTTTTATATATTTTGAATCCACCAAAACAAAATTTCAAAATTATAGTTATTCAAACCTAAATAATTACATGAAACAAACTGCTGAATTCTGTAAGATGCGTTTCCTATTTTTTATATTTTATGGCAGTCATTGTTTCAAATCAGGTTCCTAAGATTGATTTCTCTGTTTAACAGTAATACATTCTTTGACACAATGTACGGTTTTCTTAAATCATTGAAAATAATTTTCATTTTAATGTATAATTATTTACTCTGCGATATTCTTACATAGCTTATTGGATGAAATTGTACGATTTGATATACTTTCCCATTATTTTGTAACTAACTATTGCAATGAAAATAATTTTTCCACGAACTTAAATATTGCGTGCTTAAAACATCTTTAAACTATACAAAAACTATGCTTTGTGCAAGGTTTAATATTATTTAAGAACAAAATATGTTTAATTGCCTAGTGAATTTTTACGAATTTATAGTACTCGTGTTTATTAATTTTAAATATGCAGAACTGACCAAAGTGACATGATGATTGACGAGCGTATACTTATATTCATTAACTTTGTTTAAAAAACAATGTTTATTTTTACTATAAAAATAAAATAATAAAATTGCCAAATTCGTTTAGTTAACAACAAAAGTGTACTCTGTCAGTTTGTTCATCTTAAAAAAAGTTTAAATGGTTTTTTTGTCAAAAATATGAACTAATATTAAGACTGTGTTTGTTTGAGAATGTGAGTACGAAATTTCAATTAACATTAAACTCATTTCTTATAAAATATTAAAAATGTTCACATTAAACAAACTTTTAGAAAACCTGTTAATCACAAACTTGTTCAATAATATTCTTTGCAGATACCCCATTCAATGTATACCGCAATGAATAAATTAGTAGACATTGTTTACGACACAAAGTTTTTTTTCTTTCGAATTTTGAAATTTAAGTGGTATTTGTAAATAAGTACAATGATTAGTTATTTATGCTTTGCTGTTGTAGTGTATCACAGATTTAATATATTTGCTTCCTTTCATTTGCCCGACGACCTCTTCTAGGCTGCGGTTCTTCGTCTCTGGCACCGTAAAGAAGATACACACCGAGCTGAAAGCACACACGCCAGAGAACAGCCAGAAACATCCATAGAGGCCTATTGCATTCTTCATGTCCGTGAATACCTGCATTATCCCGAAGGACAACAAAGACCAAACGACTAAAGTTATGCACTGCACAAGGCCTAGATTCTCGGAGTTTACAAGCTCGGTGATAATCGAGAACGGCAAGGGGCCCAAACCTATCCCCACGGAGAGTATGTAAATGGACAGGCTTGTTACTGGAATCCATCCGACATACTCCAGATTCCAACCCAACATCTGTAAGTAGAAATACGTCCCAAGTACAGCCAGGCTGACCGTAATCAGTATGTCGGAGAAGATCAGGAGGAACCTCCTGCCACAACGCTCTATCACAAATGCTGAGATCAAGGTGCCTGCTATCTGCACGGAACCGTATATGATTGTAGCAACATTTGGATGAATGGTAGATCCAGCCTCCTGGAAGATGGACACGGTGTACGACGCTACAGCTTGTGCTCCGCTCATTTGCTGGTTTACGACGAGTCCCACGCAGATTAGGAGACTCCTCAAGCTCGACCTCTCTGTGATGCTGGTGAACGAAATCTACAAGAAGAGAAGATAATTTTAACAAAATGAACTTTCCTGTTTACGTAAAGGCGCCGCCTACATGTGCATCATAGTCTCAGAAGATTTTATTTGGTTTGTGGACTTACGTCATTGATCATGTTTCGATGACAAACATTGTGTTAAGGCCACGATCCATCATTTCCACTTCTTATATGATAGTAATCCTAAACGAGAGCAGATACCGAAAAACTGCTGCACCAATTTTGTTAAAAACCATGTATAACATGTTTACTATTGTTTGATAGAATACACAATGTTTTCAGCTAATTATGCAAATAAGTAAATTATCATCAGTATACAAATATATAATTTTTGTCTAGATAATAAGTAGCGTACTTAGTAAAAACCTCTGTTAACAGAACTGTGCAACAGTTTTTCGATATATGCTCTCGTTTAGGTATAAAAAAGTAACTATCATGAAAGCAGATGGAGCATGGACTTAAATGACAATGTATAAATGAAGGAAATACATAAAAAGGCATTCGTAGTAGAATTCGGTAAGTGTTTCATACTAACAGAAATAATTATAAAAATATAATTTAGTCAAATTTCTACAACACACCGACGTAAAGACCGACGTAAAGTAAACTAAATTTCACATGAGAAATAAAGATGGAACTAGACATATCACGACAGTGGACAACGAATAAATGACAGAAGACAACAAGATGCAACTTCTATTCAATGAAAAAAAAAAAATGCAACGTGTTGGGAATTGCAGTCTGTTCCCGCATACAGGCTAAGGAAACAGCTGGTCGGAACACCAAAATACGAGAGATTGCTATTCCTGTAACGTTGCATTTTTTTTTCATTGAATTGCACTTGTGTTGTGTTGTCATCTGTTATTTGTATGTTGTCCGCTGCCCACTGTTTGTTTTTGTTTAATATTATCTTTGGGGGGGGGGGGGTTGAAACTGGTTTTCTTGCATTCTTACGTGTCTGAGTTTTGTAAAAATTTGACAGAATTCTGTCATTATGCTTATTGCTGTTAAATATAAAAAAATGACTTTACTCTTCCGGGAAATTTTTTTTTTCTGTTTTTAAACCTTGTATGTCAACACAAGTTTTGTCAACAAAACATGAGCAATTTCGTACTGTCCACAAACCAATTCATTATTACTGTAAACTCCTATTTTGCTCAGAAGTTACTCAACGTCCTTGAAGTGCGTTGTAACATAGCGTTTGCTACGTTACATTTAAGGAAAATTTGTTTGTTCATTTAATTTGTCTAATTGTTGGTAACCATAACTCATGTATATTTCAATAAGTTTAACGTAATGCTAGGAAGCAGGGATTTGGGATAGTTTGTCTTTGGTAATGTTGTAATGTTTATTTATTTTATTGTACTGGTATCCACGCATTTTA